>JAKSZU010000304.1:0-220921 GCA_026018925.1 Tupaia tana | reverse complement strand
ACTTGCAGCTACAACAAACATCTTTAGGTATGAAAATCAGCTCCATGAGTGGAGTCACTCTGCCAAAGATCTTTCTGATACTCCAAGGAAAAGCACAGATTTTGGCAGAAAAACAACATGCTTAACTTGCGAAAGTAAGCTTCTTTAGAAACATACTTTGAAATACAGTGTAAAACTGCTCCCAAAGCTAAAAGTTGATGTAGAGCAACACTGAACATCACAATTTGTTCCACTTTGAAAGTTAAGTAAGTGAAAGAAACAAGTTTGTTATAATTCTTTCTTAACATTTCGTTGGAAGAGGGTTTCTTTAGTCTTAATTTGCTTTGAAACTGTAGTCCATTCCTAAGCCCAAAACTCAACTTTCATCTACTACAAACATCTTTAAGTATGAAAATCAGCTCAATGAGTGGAGACACTCTGCCAAAGATCTTTCTTTTACACCAAGGAAAAGCACAGATTTTGGCAGAAAAACAACATTCTTAACTCACAAAAGGAAGCTTCATTTCAAAACGTACTTTGAAATACAGTGTAAAACTGCTTCCAAAACTAAAAGTTGATGTAGAGCAACACTGAACATCACAAGTTGTTCCACTTCCAAAGTTAAGTAAGTGAAAGAAACAAGTTTGTGATAGTTCTTTCTTAACATTTCATTGGAAGAGACTTTCTTTAGTCTTAGATTGCGTTGAAACTGTAGTGCATTCCTAAGCCCAAACTCAACATGCAGCTACAATAAACATCTTTACATATGAAAATCAGCTCCATGAGTGGAGTCACTCTGCCAAAGATTTTTCTGATACTCCAAGGGAAAGTACAGATTTTGGCTGAAAAACAACATGCTTAAGTTGCGAAAGTAAGCTTCTTTAGAAACGTACTTTGAAGTACATTGTAAAACTGCTTCCAAAACTAAAAGTTGATGTAGAGCAACACTAAACATCACAAGTTGTTCCACCTCAAAAGCTAAGTAAGTGGATTAAACAAGTTTGTGTTAGTTCTTTCTAAACAGTTGGTTGGAAGAGGGTTTCGTTTGTCTTAGTTTGCTTGGAAGGTGTAGTGATTCTAAGACCCAAAACTCAACTGGCAGCTACAACAAACATCTTTAGGTATGAAAATCAGCTCCATGAGTGGAGTCGCTCGGCCAAAGATCTTTCTGATACTCCAAGGGAATGTACAGATTTTGGCTGAAAAACAACATTCTTAACTAGCAAAAGTAAGCTGCTTTTTAAAACGTACTTTGAAATACAGTGTAAAACTGCTTCCACAATTAAAGTTGATGAAGAGCAACACTATACTCACAAATTTTTCCACTATCAAAGTTAGGTAAGTGGAGGAAACAAGTTTGTGTTAGTTCTTTCTTACATTTTGTTGGAACAGGGTTACTTTAGTCTTAGTTTGCTTTGAAAGTGTCGTGTATTCTTAAGCCCAATCTCAACGTGCAGCTACAACAAAGATATTTACGCATTAATATCAGTTCCTTGAGTCAAGTCACTCTGCCAAAGATCTTTCTGATACTCCAAGGAAAAGCACAGTATTTGGGTGAAAAACAACATACTTAACTCGCAAAACTAAGCTTCATTTCATAACGTACATTGAAATACAGTGGAAAACTACTCCCGAAACTAAATGTTGATATAGAACAACAATGAACATCACAAGTTGTTCCATTTCCAAATTACGTAAGTGGAAAAACAAGTTTGTGTCAGTTCTTTCGTCACATTTCTTTGGAAGAGGGTTTCTTTAGTCTTAGATAGCTTTGAAACTGTAGTGCATTTTCTGAGCCAAAACACAACTTGCAGCTACTAGAAAGACCTTTAGATATGAAAATCAACTCCTTGAGTGGAGTTACTCTGCCAAATGTCTTTCTGATACTCCAAGGAAAAGTACAGATTTTGACTGAAAAACAACCTGCTTAACTCACGAAAGTACGTTTCTTTTAAAACGTACTTTGTAATACGTTGTAAAAATGCTTCCAAAACTAAAAGTTGATGTAGAACAACACTGAACATCACAAGTTGTTCTACTTCCAAAGTTAAGTAAGTGGAGGAAACAAGTTTGTGTTAGTTCTTTCTTAACATTTCGTTGGAAGAGGGTTTCTTTACTCTTAGTTTGTTTTTAAAGTGTAGTGCATTGTTAAGCCCAAAAGTCATCTTGCCGCTACTAGAAAGATCTTTAGGAATGAAAATCAACTCCATGAGTGGAGTCACTCTGCCAAAGGTCTTTCTGATACTCCAAGGAAAAGTACAGATTTTGGCTGAAAAACAACATGCTTAAATCACGAAGGTAAGTTTTTTTTCAAAACATACTTTGAAATACAGTGCAAAACTGCTTCCCAAACTAAAAGTTGATGAAGAGAAACATCCAACATCACAAGTTGTTCAACTTACAAAGGTAAGTAAGTGGAGGAAACAAGTTTGTGTTAGTTCTTTCTTAACATTTAGTTGGAAGACGATTTCTTTATTCTTAGTTTGCTTTGAAAGTGTAGTGCATTTTCAGGGCCAAAACACAACTTGCAGCTACTAGAAAGATCTTTAGGTACGAAAATGAACTCCATGAGTGGAGTCACTCTGCCAAAGGTCTTTCTGATACTTCAAGGGAAAGTACAGATTTTGGCTGAAAAACAACATGTTTAACTCACGAAAGTAAGCTTCTTTTCAAAACGTACTTGAAATCCAGTGTAAAACTTCCAAAACTAAAACTTGATGTAGAGAACCACTGAACATCACAAGTTGTTCAACCTCCAAAGTTAAGTAAGTGGAGGAGACAAGTTTGTGTTAGTTCTTTCATAACATTTCGTTGGAAGATGGTCTCTTTACTCAGTTTTCTTTGGAAGTGTAGTGCATTTTAAGGGCCAAAACACAACTTGCAGCTACTAGAAAAATCTTTAAGTATTAAAATCAACTGCATGAGTGGAGTCACTCGGCCAAAGGTCTTTCTGATGCTCCAAGGAAAAGTACAGATTTTGGCTGAAAAGCAACCTGCTTAACTCACGAAAATAAGCTTCTTTTCAAGACGTACTTTGAAATACAGTATAAAACTGCTTCGAAAACTAAATGTTGATGTAGAGCAACACTGAACATCACAAGTTGTTCAATTTCCAAAGTTAAGTAAGTGGAGGAAACAAGTTTGTGTTAGTTCTTTCTTAACATTTCGTTGGAAGAGGGTCTCTTTACTCTTAGTTTACTTTGAAAGTGTAGTGCATTTTTAAGCCCAAAAGTCATCTTGCAGCTACTACAATGATCTTTAGGTATGAAAATCTAGTCCATGAGTGGAGTCACTCTGCCAAAGGTCTTTCGGATACTCCAAGAAAAAATACAGATTTTGGCTGAAAAACAACATGCTTAACTCATGAATGTAAGCTTCTTTTCAAACGTCATTTGAAATACAGTGTAAAACTGCATCCAAAACTAAAAGTTGATGTAGAGCAACACTGAACATCACATGTTGTTCAACTGCCAAAGTTAAATAAGTGAAGGAAACACATTTGTGTTAGTTCCTTCTTTACATTTCCTTGGAAGAGGGTTTCATTATTATTAGTTTGCTTTGAAAGTGTAGTGCATATTCACAGCCAAAACACAACTTGCAGCTACTAGAAAGATCTTTAGGTATGAATATCAACTCCATGAGTGGAGTCACTCTGCCAAAGGTCTTTTGATACTCCAAGGAAAAGTACAGATTTTGGCTCAAAAACAACATGCTTAACTCATGAAAGTAAGCTTCTTTTCAAAACGTCAGTTGAAATACAGTGTAAAACTGCTTCCAAAACTAAAAGTTGATGTAGAGAAACACTGAACATCACATGTTTTTCAACTTCCATAGTTAAGTAAGTGAAGGAAACACATTTGTGTTAGTTCCTTCTTTACATTTCATTGGAAGAGGGTTTCTTTACTCTTAGTTTCCTTTGAAAGTGTAGTGCATTTTCAGGGCCAAAACACAACTTGCAGCTACTAGAAAGAACTTTAGGTATGAAAATTAACTCCATGAGTGGAGTCACTCAGCCAAAGTTCTTTGTGATACTCCAAGGAAAAGTACAGATTTTGACTGTAAAACCGCATGCTTAACTCCCGAAAGTAAGCTTCTTTTCAAAATGTACTTTGAAATCCAGTGTAAAATTTCTTCCAAAACTAAAACTTGATGTAGAGAAACTCTGAACATCACAAGTTGTTCAACTTTCAAAGTTATGTAAGAGGAGGAAACAAGTGTGTTAGTTCTTTCTTAACATCTCGTTGGAAGAGGGTTTCTTTACTCTTAGTTTGCTTTGAAAGTGTAGTGCATTGTTAAGCCCAAAATTCATCTTAGAGCTACTAGAACGATCTTTAGGTCTGAAAACCAACTCCATGAGTGGAGTCACTCTGCCAAAGGTCTTTCTGATACTCCAAGTAAAATTACAGATTTAGGCTGAAAAACAACATGCTTAATTCACGAAAGTAACCTTCTTTAGATGGCAGAGGGTAAGAGATAGAGAATCTAGGATGGGGGGAAAAAAGCAAAACATACACAAGACAAGAAATGGAAGATCATTTACTGACAATAACATGTTTGTTTATGTGCTTTATTGAGACAATATGTAGGGTAATTTGGATGGAAAATCTCATTTTGTATACTGTAATGATGTTCAGAGAATGAATGCAAATAAATAAATTGAAAAAAAAAATGTACTTTGAAATACAGTGTAAAACTGCTTCCAAAACTAAAAGTTGATGTAGACAAACACTGAACATCACATGTTGTTCAACTTCCAAAGTTAAGTAAGTGGAGGAAACAAGTTTGTGTTAGTTCTTTCTTAACATTTCGTTGGAAGAGGGTTTCTTTACTCTTAGTTTGCTTTGAAAGTGTAGTGCATTGTTAAGCCCAAAAGTCATCTTGCAGCTACTACAATGATCTTTAGGTATGAAAATCAACTCCATGAGTGGAGTCACTCTGCTAAAGGTCTTTCTGATACTCCAAGAAAAAGTGCAGATTTTGGCTGAAAAACAACATGCTTAACTTATGAAAGTAAGCTTCTTTTCAAAACGTCAATTGAAACACTGTGTAAAACTGCTTCCAAAACTAAAAGTTGATGTAGAGCAACACTGAACATCACATGTTGTTCAACTTCCAAAATTAAGTAAGTGAAGGAACGACATTTGTGTTAGTTCCTTCTTTACATTTCGTTGGAAGAGGGATTCTTTACTCTTAGATTCCTTTGAAAGTGTAGTGCATTTTCAAGGCCAAAGCACAACTTGCAGCTATTAGAAACATCTTTAGGTATGAAAATTAACTCCATGAGTGGAGTCACTCGGCCAAAGGTCTTTGTGATACGCCAAGGAAAAGTACAGATTTTGACTGAAAAACCACAGGATTAACTCCCGAAAGTAAGCTTCTTTTCAAAATGTACTTTGAAATCCAGTGTAAAACTTCTTCCAAAACTAAAACTTGATGTAGAGAAACTCTGAACATCACAAGTTGTTCAACTGCCAAAGTTAAGTGGAGGAAACAAGTTTGTGTTAGTTCTTTCTTAACATTTCGTTGGAAGAGGGTTTCTTTACTCTTTGTTTGCTTTAAAAGTGTAGTGCATTTTCAGGGCCAAAACACAACTTGCAGCAACCAGAAAGATCTTTAGGTATGAAGATCAACTCCATGAGTGGAGTCACTCTGCCAAAGGTCTTTCTGATACTCCAAGAAAAAGTACAGATTTTGGCTGAAAAACAACATGCTTAACTCACAAAAGTAAGCTTCTTTACAAAACGTACTTTGAAATACAGTGTAAAACTACTTCCAAAACTAAAAGTTGATCTACAGCAAAACTGAACATCACACGTTGTTCAACTTCCAAATTTAAGTAAGTCGAGGAAACAAGTTTGTGTTAGTTCTTTCTTAACATTCCTTTCAAGAGTATTTCTTTACTCTTAGTTTGCTTTGAAAGTGTAGTGAATTATCAGGGCCAAAACACAACTTGCAGTTACTAGAAAGAACTTTAGGTATGAAAATCAACTCAATGAGTGGAGTCACTCTGCCAAAGGTCTTTCGGATACTCCAAGGAAAAGTACAGATTTTGGCTGAAAAACAACATGCTTAACTCACGAAAGTAAGCTTCTTTTCAAAATGTACTTTGAAATACAGTGTAAAACTGCTTCCAAAACTAAAAGTTGATGTAGACAAACACTGAACATCACATGTTGTTCAATTTCCAAAGTTAAGTAAGTGGAGGAAACAAGTTTGTGTTAGTTCTTTATTAACATTTCTTTGGAAGAGGGTTTCTTTACTCTTAGTTTGCTTTTAAAGTGTAGTGCATTGTTAAGCCCAAAAGTCATCTTGCAGCTACTACAACAATCTTTAGGTATGAAAATCAACTCCATGAGTGGAGTCACTCTGCCAAAGGTCTTTCTGATACTCCAAGAAAAAGTACAGATTTTGGATGAAAAACAACATGCTTAAGTCACGAAAGTAAGTTTCTTTTCAAAACGTACTTTGAAATACAGTGAAAAACTGCTTCAAAAACTAAAAGTTGATGTAGAGCAACACTGAACATCACATGTGGTTCAACTTCCAAAGTTAAGTAAGTGAAGGAAACACATTTGTGTTAGTTCCTTCTTTACATTTCGTTGGAAGAGGTATTCTTTACTCTTAGATTCCTTTGAAAGTGTAGTGCATTTTCAGGGCGAAAACACAACTTGCAGCTATTAGCAACATCTTTAGGTATGAAAATTAACTCCATGAGTGGAGTCACCCAGCCAAAGGTCTTTGTGATACTCCAAGGAAAAGTACAGATTTTGACTGAAAAATCACATTCTTAACTCAGGAAAGTAAGCTTCTTTTCAAAATGTACTTTGAAATCCAGTGTAAAACTTCTTCCAAAACTAAAGCTTGATGTAGAGAAACTCTGAACATCAAAGGTTGTTCAACTTCCAAAGTTAAGTAAGTAGAGGAAACACATTTGTGTTAGTTCCTTCTTTACATTTCTTTGGAAGAAGTTTTCTTTACTCTTAGTTTGCTTTGAAAGTGTAGTGCATTTTCAGGGCCAAAACACAACTTGCAGCTACTAGAAAGATCTTTAGGTATGAAAATCAACTCAATGAGTGGAGTCACTCTGCCAAAGGTCTTTCTGATACTCCAAGGAAAAGTACAGATTTTGGCTGAAATCAACATGCTTAACTCACAAAAGTAAGTTTCTTTTCAAAACGTACTTTGAAATACAGTGTAAAACTGCTTCCAAAACTAAATGTTGATGTAGAGAAACATCGAACATCACAAGTTGTTCAACTTCCAAAGTTAAGTAAGTGGAGGAAACAAGTTTGTGTTAGTTCTTTCTTAACATTTCGTTGGAAGAGTTTTTCTTTACTCTTAGATTGCTTTGAAAGTGTAGTGAATTCTTAAACCAAAAAGTCATCTTGCAGCTACTAGAACGATCTTTAGGTATGAAAATCAACTCCTTGAGTGGAGTCACTCTGCCAAAGGTCTTTCTGATACTCCAAGGAAAAGTACAGATTTTGGCTGAAAAACAACATGCTAAACTCATGAAAGTTTCTTTTCAAAACGTACTTTGAAATACAGTGTAAATCTGCTTCCAAAACTAAAAGTTGATGTAGAGCAACACTGAACATCACAAGTTGTTCAACTTCCATAGTTATCCTATTGGAGGAAACAAGTTTGTGTTAGTTCTTTCTTAACATATCGTTGGAAGAGGATTTCTTTACTCTTAGTTTGCTTTGAAAGTGTAGTGCATTTTCAGGGCCAAAACACAACTTGCAGCTACTAGAAAGATCTTTAGGTATGAAAATCAACTCCATGAGTGGAGTCACTCTGCCAAAGGTCTTTCTGATACTCCAAGGAAAAGTACAGATTTTGACTGAAAAACAACATGCTTAACTCACGAAAGTAAGTTTCTTTTCAAAACGTCATTTGAAATACAGTGTAAAACTTCTTCCAAAACTAAAACTTGATGTAGAGAAACACTGAACATCACAAGCTGTTCAACTTCCAAAGTTAAGTAAGTGGAGAAAACAAGTTTGTGTTAGTTCTTTCTTAACATTTGTTTGGAAGAGATTTTCTTTACTCTCAGTTTGCTTTGAAAGTGTAGTTCATTTTCAGGGCCAAAACAGAACTTGCAGATACTAGAAAGATCTTTAGGTATGAAAATCAACTCCTTGAGTGGAGTCACTCTGCCAAAGGTCTTTCTGATACTCCAAGGAAAAGTACAGATTTTGGCTGAAAAACAACATGCTTAACTCACGAAAGTAAGCTTCTTTTCAAAATGTACTTTGAAATACAGTGTAAAACTTCTTCCAAAACTAAAAGTTGATGTAGAGAAACACTGATCATCACAAGTTGTTCCACTATCAAATTTAAGTAAGTAGAGGAAACAAGTTTGTGTTAGTTCTTTCTTACATTTCGTTGGAAGAGATTTTCTTCAGTCTTAGTTTGCTTTGAAACTGTAGTGCATTTTGAGGCCCAAAACTCAACTTCCAGCTACAACAAACATTTTAGGTATGAAAATTAGCTCCATGATAGGAGTCACTCTGCCAAATATCTTTCTGATACTCCAAGGAAAAGCACAGATTTTGGCTGAAAAACAACATGCCTAATTCGCCAAAGTAAGCTTCATTTCAAAACGTACTTTGAAATACAGTGTAAAACAGCTCCCAAAACTAAATTTTGATATAGAACAACAATGAACATCACTACTTCCACTTCCAAAATTAAGTAAGTTGAAGAAACAAGTTTGTATTTGTTCTTTCTTAACATTTCTTTGGAAGAGGGTTTCTTTAGTCTTAGTTTGCTTTGAAACTGTAGTGCATGCGTAAGCCCAAGCTCGACTTGCAGCTACAACAAACATCTTTACATATGAAAATCAGGTCCATGAGTGGAGTCACTCTGCCAAAGATGTTTCTGATACTCCAAGGAAAAGTACAGATTTTGGCTGAAAAACAACATGCTTAACTCGCGAAAGTAAGCATCTTTAGAAACGTACTTTGAAATATAGTGTAAAACTGCTTCCAAAACTAAAAGTTGATGTAGAGCAACACTGAACATCACAAGTTGTTCCACTTCGAAAGTTAAGTAAGTGGAGGAAACAAGTTTCTGTTAGTTATTTCTAAACAGTTCGTTGGAAGAGATTTTCTTTAGTCTTAGTTTCCTTTAAGGGGTAGTGCATTCTAAGGCCCAAAACTCAACTTGCAGCTACAACAAACATTTTAGGTATGAAAATCAGCTCCATGATTGGTGTCACTCTGCCAAAAATCTTTCTGATACTCCAAGGGAAAGTACAGATTTTGGCTGAAAATCAACATGCTTAACTAGCAAAAGTAAGCTGCTTTTTAAAACGTACTTTGAAAAACAGTGTATAACTGCTTCCAAAACTAAAAGTTGATGTTGAGCAACACTGATCATCAAAAGTTGTTCCACTATGAAAGTTAAGTAAGTGGAGGACATAAGTTTGTGTTAGTTCTTTCTTACATTTCGTTGGAAGAGGTTTTCTTTAGTCTTAGTTTGCTTTGAAAGTATAGTGCATTCTGAGGCCCAAAACTCAACTTGCAGCTATAACAAACATTTTAGGTATGAAAATCAGCTCCATGAGTGGAGTCACTATGCCAAAGATCTTTCTGATACTCCAAGGGATAGTGCAGATTTTGGCTGAAAAACAACATGCTTAACTCGCGAAAGTAAGCTTCTTTAGAAACGTACTTTGGAACACAGTGTAAAACTGCTTCCAGAACTAAAAGTTTTTGTAGAGCAACACTGAACATCACAAGTTGTTCCACTTCGAAAGTTAAGTAAGTGGAGGGGAAGATCCTTCCTCATGGCTCCTGGGAACTAGATATTTCGGGGAACAGGAGAAATGAAGTTTTTATACTCATAATTCAGCCTCCAGCAAGCAAAGATAGTGGCAGGAGAGTTGAGCCCTTCTCTCAGAAGATCCTTCCTCATGGCTACTGGGAACTAGATATTTCAGGGAACAGGAGAAATGAAGATTTTCTACTCATAATTCAGTCTCCAGCAAGCAAAGATAGTGTGCGATCACAACAGAACGGAAAACAGATTCTAGAACACCTCTGTCTGCTTGCTCCTGAACATTGAGGCTTAACTTCAAGAATTTGAAAGAAACACGCCATCCATCAGATGACAAGAAATCACCGTCGGATCACAAGAAATATGGGAAAACGAGATAATACCTCTCCTCCAATTGAAAAGAGTAACTCTCCATCATCCACAAGCAGTTCAGTGACAGTCATGGAAATGTCTGATAAGGAATTTAGAGCATTCGTAATGTCGAAGCTAACAGAGATGGAAGAAAAGAGAGATAATGAACTGCTAAAGAGAAAGGAGAAAGGAGCTGCCGAGTTCTAGGAGATGAGGAAATTCTTGCAAGATCTAAAAGAGGAATTACACACTTTACAAAAGACTCAAACGGAACTGCTAGAGATGAAGTATAACATACAAGAAGTCAAAATCTCCCTAGAAAGTATTCAAAGCAGATTAGATCCTCCAGAAAATAGAATCTCAGATGTAGAAGAGAAAATGGCTGGCTTAGAAAAATCCACCACGAAGACTGAGAAAATGGCTCAAAAATTTGAGAATAATATACGAGAAGTACTGGATACCCTCAAACGTCCAAATATCCGTATAATTGGCATTCCAGAAGGTGAAGAGACCCATAAGGGCATTGATAATCTATTCCATGAAATCCTGCAAGAAAACTTTCCAAACCTAGAGAGGCATTCGAAGATCCAGTCCCAGGAAATACAAAGGACCCCAAATAGAATCAACCCAAGAAGATCTTCTCCAAGACACATTATAGCCAGGTTGACCAAAACCACAGACAAAGACAAGTTACTAAGATTGGCAAGAGAGAAACATCAAGTTACCTACAAAGGACATCCCATCAGGCTAACAGCAGATCTCTCATCGGAAACAATGCGAGCGAGGAGAGAATGGGAAAATATATTCAAAGTGTTACGAGAGAAGCAATTTCAGCCAAGGATAGTGTACCCGGCAAGATTATCTTTCAGGTGGGAAGAAAAGACAAGAACATTCTCAGATAAACAAAACCTGAAAGAATTTTCCAGCACCAGACCAGATCTCCAAGAAGTTCTCAAGGGTGTGCTGTCTCAAGAAAATTAAACACAGACACACGGAAATAAGAGTCCAAAAACTATGAAATTGGCTTAATTAATCATAGGGACAAGTCTGGAGTTGAATATTATATCCCAGAATTTAATCAGTAAAATTGAATCAGAACAGAAGATAAAAGTTCACGAGACTGATAGGTTCATGCACCTTCCATTTGGACAGAATCCTGACTTGTTTCCTGGTTTTAAGCAAAGTTCCTTGGCATTTCTTTGAGTTAAGTTAAAACTGGTTATCTTAGTAGTAATGAGTGAACTCACCATTGAAAGTAGTTAGATTATGTAGTAAATTGTGTGATCAATGCAACATGGCTGGGAAGGGAATGAAGGACAATCGTAGACACCAGAGGTGGTGTGAGAGGAGGGTGGGAAGGGTCAGAGGGTCAGAAAGAGGGGTGGAAGTAATTCTAGGAACTAGTAATGGAAAATTTTTTTGTAATGTGCATGATTGTATCACTATGCAGTGTGTACTGGATGGGAAATTGCATTTTGTATGCTGTGATGAAGCTTAGGGAAGGAATGTAAATTGAGTTACAAAAAAAAAAGTTTCAGGAAAAAAATATATATTTATTCAATGACTGCAGTAGGATATGTAGCCACAGCTAGGTGCTACTTTATAGGATGCGTAAAGTAAGACTTGTGTTCATAGAAATGTGTGTATCACCTGTGTTTGCTATGAGGGTATTTGGATTGATTAGGGTCTTTGGCGATACAATAAAATGTGAGGAGAAAACAGTATAGAAAGCAAACATAGATACCAGAGACAGTGTGGGAGGAGAGTGAGAGATGGCAGAGGGTAAGAGATAGAGAATCAAGGATGAGGGAAAAAAACAAAACATACAGAAGACAAGAAATGGATGATTATTTGCTGACAATAACATGTTTGTTGATGTGCTTGACTGAGACAATATATAGTGTATTTTGGATGGAAAATCTCATTTTGTATGCTGTAATGGTGTGCAGTGAATGAATGCAAATAAATAAATCGAAAAAAAAAGAAAAAAAAAGATAAGTAAGTGGAGGAAACAAGTTTGTGTTAGTTCTTTCTATACAGTTCGATGGAAGAGGTTTTCTTTAGTCTTGGTTTCCTTTAAGAGGTACTGCATTCTTAGGCCCAAAACTGAACTTGCAGCTACAACAAACATATTTAGGTATGAATATCAGTTCTATGAGTGGAGTCACTCTGCCAAAGATCTTTCTGATACTCCAAGGAAAAGTACAGATTTTGGCTGAAAAACAAAATGCTTAATTCACGAAAGTAAGCTTCTTTTCAAAACGTACGTCGAATTACAGTGTAAAATTGCTTCCAAAACTAAAAGTTGATGTAGAGAAACACTGAACATCACAAGTTGTTCAACTTCCAAAGTTAAGTAAGTGGAGGAGACTAGTTTGTGTTAGCTCTTTCTTAACATTTCGTTGGAAGAGGGTTTTTTACTTTTAGTTTGCTTTGAAAGTGTAGTGCATTCTTAAGGCCAAAAGTCATCTTGCAGCTACAACAAAGATCTTTATTGATGAAAATCAGCTCCATGAGTGGAGTCACTCTGCCAAAGGTTTTTCTGATACTCCAAGGAAAACTACAGATTTTTGCTGAAAAACAGCACGGTAAACTCACGAAAGTAAGCTTCTTTTCAAAACGTACTTTGAAATACAGTGTAAAACTTCTTCCAAAACTAAAAGTTGATGTAGAGAAACACTGAACATCACAAGTTGTTCAACTTCCAAAGTTAAGTAAGTGGAGGAGACAAGTTTGTGTCAGTTCTTTCTTAACATTTCGTTGGAAGAGGGTTTCTTTACTCTTAGGTTGCTTTGAAAATGTAGTGTGCATTGTTAAGCGCAAAAGTCATCTTGCAGCTACTAGAAAGATCTTTAGGTATGAAAAACAAATCCATGAGTGGAGTCACTCAGCCAAAGGTCTTTCTGATACTCCAAGGAAATGTACAGATTTTGGCTGAAAAACAACATGCTTAACTCATGAAAGTAAGCATCTTTTCAAAACATACTTTGAAATACAGTGTATAACTGCTTCCAAAACCGAAAGTTGATGAAGAGCAACACAGAACATCACATGATGTTCAACTTCCAAAGTTAAGTAAGTGGAGGAAACATGATTGTGTTAGTTTTTACTTAACATTTCGTTGGAAGAGGGTTTCTTTACTCTTCGTTTGCTTAGAAAGTTTAGTGCATTCTTAAGACCAAAAGTCATCTTGCAGCTACAACAAAGATCTTTATTGATGAAAATCAGCTCCATGAGTGGAGTCACTCAGCCAAAGGTCTTCCTGATTCTCCAAGGAAAAGTAAAGATTTTGGCTGAAAAATAACATGCTTAACTCACGAAAGTAAGCTTCTTTTCAAAACGTCCTTTGAATTACAGTGTAAAACTGCTTCCAAAACTAAATGTTGATGTAGAGAAACACTGAACATCACAAGTTGTTCAACTTCCAAAGTTAAGTAAGCGGAGGAGACAAGTTTCTCTTAGTTCTTTCTTAACATTTCGTTGTAAGAGGATTTGTTTTCTCTTAGTTTGCTTTGAAAGTGTAGTGCATTCTTAAAGCCAAAAGTTATCTTGCAGCTCTAACAAAGATCTTTATTGAAGAAAATCAGCTCCATGAGTGGAGTCACTCTGCCAAAGGTCTTTCTGAAACTCCAAGGAAAAGTACAGATTTTGGCTGAAAAACAACATGCTGAACTCACGAAAGTAAGCTTCTTTTCAAAACGTACTTTGAAATAAATTGTAAAACTGCTTCCAAAACTAAATGTTGATGCAGAGCAACACTGAACATAATAAGTTGTTCAACTTCCAAAGTTAAGTACTTGGAGGAAACAAGTTTGTGTTATTTCTTTCTTAACATTTCGTTGGAAGAGTGTTTCTTTACTTTTAATTTGCTTTTAAAGTGTAGTGCATTGTTAAGCCCAAAAGTCATCTTACAGCTACTAGAAAGATCTTTAGGTATGAAAATCAACTCCATGATTGGTGTCACTAAGCCAAAGGTCTTTCTGATACTCCAAGGAAATGTACAGATTTTGGCTGAAAAACAACATGCTGAACTCATGAACGTAAGCTTCTTTTCAAAACGTCCTTTGAAATACAGTGTAAGACTGCTTCCAAAACTAAAAGTTGATGTAGAGCAAAACTGAACATCACATGTTGTTCAACTTCCAAAGTTAAGTAAGTGGAGGAAACACGTTTGTGTTAGTTCCTCCTTTACATTTCGTTGGAAGAGGGTTTCTTTACTCTTAGTTTGCTTTGAAAGTGCAGTGCATTTTCAGGGCCAAAACACAACTTGCAGAAACTAGAATGATCTTTAGGTATGAAAATCAACTCCATGAGTGGAGTCACTCTGCCAAAGGCCTTTCTGGTACTCCAAGGAAAAGTACAGATTTTGGCTGAAATACAACTTGCTTAACTGATGAAACTAAGCTTCTTTTCAAAACGTACTTTGAAATCCAGGGTAAAACTTCTTCCAAAACTAAAACTTGATGTAGAGAAACACGGACCATCACAAGTTGTTCAAATTACAAAGTTAAGTAAGTGGAGGAGACAAGTTTGTGTTAGTTCTTTCTTAACATTTCGTTGGAAGAGGGTTTCTTTAGTCTTAGTGTACATTGAAAGTGGAGTGCAATCTTAGGCCCCAAACTCAACTTGCAGCTATAACATAGATCTTTAGGTGTGAAAATCAGCTCCATGAGTGGACTCATTGTGCCAAAGATCTTTCTTATACTCCAAAGAAAAGTACAGATTTTGGCTGAAAAACAACATGCTTAATAAGCGAAAGTAAGCTTATTTTCAAAACGTACTTTCAAATACAGTGTAAAACTGCTTCCAAAACTAAAGTTGATGTGGAGCAATACTGAACTTCAGAAGTTGTTCAACTTCCAAAGTAAGTGGTAGAAACAAGTTTGTGTTAGTTGTTTCTTAACATTTTGTTGGAAGAGGGTTTCTTTAGTCTTAGTGTATTTTGAAAGTTGAGTGCAATCTTAGACCCCAAACTCAACTTGCAGCTACAACATAGATCTTTAGGTGTGAAAATCAGCTCCATGAGTGGACTCATTGTGCCAAAGATCTTTCTTATACTCCAAAGTAAAGTACAGATTTTGGCTGAAATCATCATGCTTAACTAGCAAAAGTAAGCTTATTTTCAAAACATACTTTCAAATACAGTGTAAAACTGCTTCCAAAACTAAAAGTTGATGTAGAGCAACACTGAACTTCACAAGTTGTTCAACTTCCAAAGTTAAGTAAGTGGAAGAAACAAGTTTGTGTTAGTTCTTTCTAACATTTTATTGGAAGAGGGTTTCTTTAGTCTTAGTGTACTTTGAAAGTGGAGTGCAATCGTAGGCCCCAAACTCAACTTACAGCTACAACATAGAAATTTAGTTGTGACAATCAGCTCTATGAGTGGACTCATTGTGCCAAAGATCTTTCTGATACTCCAAAGAAAACTACAGATTTTTGCTGAAAACCAACATGCTTAACTAGCGAAAGTACGCTTATTTTCAAAACGTACTTTCAAATACAGTGAAAACTGCTTCCAAAAGTAAAGTTGATGTAGAGCAACACTGAACTTCACAAGTTGTTCAACTTCCAAAGTTAAGTAAGTGGTAGAAACAAGTTTGTGTTAGTTCTTTCTTTACATTTTGTTGGAAGAGGGTTTCTTTAGTGTTAGTGTATTTTGAAAGTTGAATGCAATCTTAGACCCAAACTCAACTTGCAGCTACAACATAGATCTTTACGTGTGAAAATCAGCTCCATGAGTGGCCTCATTGTGCCAAATAACTTTCTTATACTCCAAAGAAAGGTACAGATTTGGCTGAAAACCAACATGCTTAACTTGCGAATGTAAGCTTATTTTCAAAAGGTACTTTCAAATACAGTGTAAAACTGCTTCCAAAACTAAAGTTGATGTAGAGCAACACTGAACTTCACAAGTTGTTCAAATTCCAAAGTTAAGTAAGTGGAAGAAACAAGTTTTTGTTAGTTCTTTCTTATCATTTTGTTCGAAGAGGGTTTATTTAGTCTTAGTGTATTTTGAAAGTTGAATGCAATCTTAGACCCAAACTCAACTTGCAGCTACAACATAGATCTTTAGGTGTGAAAATCAGTTCCATGAGAGGACTCATTGTGCCAAAGATCTTTCTCATTCTACAAAGTAAACTACACATTTTGCCTGAAAAACAACATGCTTAACTAGTGAAAGTAAGCTTATTTTCAAAACATACTTTGAAATACAGTGTAAAACTGCTTCCAAAACTGAAACTTGATGAAGAGCAACACGGAACTTCACAAGTTGATCAACTTCCAAAGTTAAGTAAGTGGAAGAAACAAGTTTGTGATAGTTCTTTCTTAACATTTTGTTGGAAGAGGGTTTCTTTAGTCTTAGTGTACTTTGAAAGTGGAGTGCAATCTTAGGCCCCAAACTCAACTTGCAGCTACAACATAGATCTTTAGGTGTGAAAATCAGCTCCATGAGTGGACTCATTGTGCCAAATATCTTTCTTATACTCCAAAGTAAAGTACAGATTTTGGCTGAAAATATCATGCTTAACTAGCGAAAGTAAGCTTATTTTCAAAACATACTTTCAAATACAGTGTAAAACTGCTTACAAAACTAAAAGTTGATGTAGAGCAACACTGAACTTCACAAGTTGTTCAACTTCCAAAGTTAAGTAAGTGGAAGAAACAAGTTTGTGTTAGTTCTTTCTGACATTTCGTTGGAAGAGTGTTTCTTTAGTCTTAGTGTACTTTGAAAGTGGAGTGCAATCGTAGGCCCCAAACTCAACTTGCAGCTACAACATAGATCTTTAGGTGTGAAAAGAAGCTCCATGAGTGGACTCATTGTGCCAAAGATCTTTCTGATACTCCAAAGAAAACTAAAGATTTTGGCTGAAAACCAACATGCTTAACTAACGAAAGTAAGCTTATTCTCAAAACGTACTTTCAAATACAGTGTAAAACTGCTTCCAAAACTAAAGTTGATGTAGAAAAACACTGAACTTCACAAGTTGTTCAACTTCCAAAGTTAAGTAAGTGGTAGAAACAAGTTTGTGTTAGTTGTTTCTTAACATTTTGTTGGAAGAGGGTTTCTTTAGTCTTAGTGTATTTTGAAAGTTGAGTGCAATCTTAGACCCCAAAATCAACTTGCAGCTACAACATAGATCTTTAGGTGTGAAAATCAGCTCCATGAGTGGACTCATTGTGCCAAAGATCTTTCTTACACTCCAAAGTAAAGTACAGATTTTGGCTGAAATCATCATGCTTAACTAGCGAAAGTAAGCTTATTTTCAAAACATACTTTCAAATACAGTGTAAAACTGCTTCCAAAACTAAAAGTTGATGTACAGCAACACTGAACTTCACAAGTTGTTCAACTTCCAAAGTTAAGTAAGTGGAAGAAACTAGTTTGTGTTAGTTCTTTCTAACATTTTATTGGAAGAGGGTTTCTTTAGTCTTAGTGTACTTTGAAAGTGGAGTGCAATCGTAGGCCCCAAACTCAACTTACAGCTACAACATAGAAATTTAGTTGTGACAATCAGCTCCATGAGTGGACTCATTGTGCCAAAGATCTTTCTGATACTCCAAAGAAAACTACAGATTTTTGCTGAAAACCAACATGCTTAACTAGCGAAAGTACGCTTATTTTCAAAACGTACTTTCAAATACAGTGAAAACTGCTTCCAAAAGTAAAGTCGATGTAGAGCAACACTGAACTTCACAAGTTGTTCAACTTCCAAAGTTAAGTAAGTGGTAGAAACAAGTTTGTGTTAGTTCTTTCTTTACATTTTGTTGGAAGAGGGTTTCTTTAGTGTTAGTGTATTTTGAAAGTTGAATGCAATCTTAGACCCAAACTCAACTTGCAGCTACAACATAGATCTTTACGTGTGAAAATCAGCTCCATGAGTGGCCTCATTGTGCCAAATAACTTTCTTATACTCCAAAGAAAGGTACAGATTTGGCTGAAAACCAACATGCTTAACTTGCGAATGTAAGCTTATTTTCAAAAGGTACTTTCAAATACAGTGTAAAACTGCTTCCAAAACTAAAGTTGATGTAGAGCAACACTGAACTTCACAAGTTGTTCAAATTCCAAAGTTAAGTAAGTGGAAGAAACAAGTTTTTGTTAGTTCTTTCTTATCATTTTGTTCGAAGAGGGTTTCTTTAGTCTTAGTGTATTTTGAAAGTTGAGTGCAATCTTAGGCCCCAAACTCAACTTGCAGCTACAACATAGAAATTTAGTTGTGACAATCAGCTCCATGAGTGGACTCATTGTGCCAAAGATCTTTCTTATACTCCAAAGAAAAGTACAGATTTTGGCTGAAAACCAACATGCTTAACTAACAAAAGTAAGCTTATACTCAAAACATACATTCAAATACAGTGTAAAACTGCTTCCAAAACTAAAGTTGATGTAGAGCAACACTGAACTTCACAAGTTGTTCAACTTCCAAAGTTAAGTAAGCGGTAGAAACAAGTTTGTGTTAGTTGTTTCTTAACATTTTGTTGGAAGAGGGTTTCATTAGTCTTAGTGTATTTTGAAAGTTGAGTACAATCTTAGGCCCAAACTCAACTTGCAGCTACAACATAGATCGTTAGGTGTGAAAATCAGCTCCATGAGAGGACTCATTGTGCCAAAGATCTTTCTGATTCTACGAAGTAAACTACACATTTTGCCTGAAAAACAACATGCTTAACTAGTGAAAGTAAGCTTATTTTCAATACATACTTTGAAATACAGTGTAAAACTGCTTCCAAAACTGAAACTTGAAGAAGAGCAACACTGAACTTCACAAGATGATCAACTTCCAAAGTTAAGTAAGTGGAAGAAACAAGTTTGTGTTAGTTCTTTCTTAACATTTTGTTGGAAGAGGGTTTCTTTAGTCTTAGTGTACTTTGAAAGTGGAGTGCAATTTAGGCCCCAAACTCAACTTCCAGCTATAACATAGATCTTTAGGTGTGAAAATCAGCTCCATGAGTGGACTCATTGTGCCAAAGATCTTTCTTATACTCCAAAGAAAAGTACAGATTTTGGCTGAAAACCAACATGCTTAACTAGCGAAAATAAGCTGATTTTCAAAAAATACTTTCAAATACAGTGTAAAACTGCTTCCAAACCTAACGTTGATGTAGAGCAACACTGAATTTCACAAGTTGTTCAACTTCCAAAGTTTAGTAAGTGGTAGAAACAAGTTTGTGTTAGTTCTTTATTATTATTTTTTTTGAAGAGGGTTTCTTTAGTCTTAGTGTATTTTGAAAGTTGAGTGCAATCTTAGGCCCCAAACTCAACCTGCAGCTACAACATAGATCTTTAGGTGTGAAAATCAGCTCCATGAGTCGACTCATTGTGCCAAAGATCTTTCTGATACTCCAAAGAAAACTACAGATTTTGGCTGAAAACCAACATGCTTAACTAGCGAAAGTAAGCTAATTTACAAAACATACTTTCAAATACAGTGTAAAACTGCTTCCAAAACTGAAACTTGATGAAGAGCAACACTGAAGTTCGCAAGATGATCAACGTCCAAAGTTAAGTAAGTGGAAGAAACAAGTTTGTGTTAGTTCTTTCTTAACATTATGTTGGAAGAGGGTTTCTTTAGTCTTAGTGTACTTTGAAAGTGGAGTGCAATCTTAGGCCCCAAACTCAACCTGCAGCTACAACATAGATCTTTAGGTGTGAAAATAAGCTCCATGAGTGGACTCATTGTGCCAAAGATCTTTCTTATACTCCAAAGTAAAGTACAGATTTTGGCTGAAATCATCATGCTTAACTAGCGAAAGTAAGCTAATTTACAAAACATACTTTCAAATACAGTGTAAAACTGCTTCCAAAGCTAAAGTTGATGTGGAGCAAAACTGAACTTCAGAAGTTGTTCAACTTCCAAAGCTAAGTAAGTGGAAGAAACAAGTTTGTGTTAGTTCTTTCTGACATTTTGTTGGAAGAGTGTTTCTTTAGTCTTAGTGTACTTTTAAAGTCGAGTGCAATCTTAGGCCCCAAACTCAACTTGCAGCTACAACATAGATCTTTAGGTGTGAAAATCAGCTCCATGAGTGGACTCATTGTGCCAAAGATCTTTCTTATATTCCAAAGTAAAGTACATGATTTTGGCTGAAAACATCATGCTTAACTAGCGAAAGTAAGCTTATTTTCAAAACATACTTTCAAATACAGTGTAAAACTGCTTCCAAAACTAAAAGTTGATGTACAGCAACACTGAACTTCACAAGTTGTTCAACTTCCAAAGTTAAGTAAGTGGAAGAAACTAGTTTGTGTTAGTTCTTTCTAACATTTTATTGGAAGAGGGTTTCTTTAGTCTTAGTGTACTTTGAAAGTGGAGTGCAATCGTAGGCCCCAAACGCAACTTGCAGCTACAACATAGAAATTTAGTTGTGACAATCAGCTCCATGAGTGGACTCATTGTGCCAAAGATCTTTCTGATACTCCAAAGAAAACTACAGATTTTGGCTGAAAACCAACATGCTTAACTAGCGAAAGTACGCTTATTTTCAAAACGTACTTTCAAATACAGTGAAAACTGCTTCCAAAAGTAAAGTTGATGTAGAGCAACACTGAACTTCACAAATTGTTCAACTTCCAAAGTTAAGTAAGTGGTAGAAACAAGTTTGTGTTAGATCTTTCTTTACATTTTGTTGGAAGAGGGTTTCTTTAATGTTAGTGTATTTTGAAAGTTGAATGCAATCTTAGACCCAAACTCAACTTGCAGCTACTACATAGATCTTTACGTGTGAAAATCAGCTCCATGAGTGGCCTCATTGTGCCAAATAACTTTCTTATACTCCAAAGAAAGGTACAGATTTGGCTGAAAACCAACATGCTTAACTTGCGAATGTAAGCTTATTTTCAAAACGTACTTTCAAATACAGTGTAAAACTGCTTCCAAAACTAAAGTTGATTTAGAGCAACACTGAATTTCACAAGTTGTTCGACTTCCAAAGTTAAGTAAGTGGAAGAATCAAGTTTTTGTTAGTTCTTTCTTATCATTTTGTTCGAAGAGGGTTTCTTTAGTCTTAGTGTATTTTGAAAGTTGAATGCAATCTTAGACCCCAAACTCAACTTGCAGCTACAACATAGATCTTTAGGTGTGAAAATCAGCTCCATGAGTGGACTCATTGTGCCAAAGATCTTTCTGATACTCCAAAGTAAAGTACAGATTTTGGCTGAAAACATCATGCTTAACTAGCGAAAGTAAGCTTATGATCAAAACATAATTTCAAATACAGTGTAAAACTTCTTCCAAAACTAAAAGTTGATGTAGAGCAACACTGAACTTCACAAGTTGTTCAACTTCCAAAGTTAAGTAAGTGGAAAAAAAAAGTTTGTGTTAGTTCTTTCTGACATTTCGTTGGAAGAGTGTTTCTTTAGTCTTAGTGTACTTTGAAAGTGGAGTCCAATCGTAGGCCCCAAACTCAACTTGCAGCTACAACATAGATCTTTAGGTGTGAAAATAAGCTCCATGAGTGTACTCATTGTGCCAAAGATCTTTCTGATACTCCAAAGAAAACTACAGATTTTGGCTTAAAACCAACATGCTTAACTAACGAAAGTAAGCTTATTCTCAAAACGTACTTTCAAATACAGTGAAAACTGCTTCCAAAAGTAAAGTTGATGTAGAGCAACACTGAAATTCACAAGTTGTTCAACTTCCAAAGTTAAGTAAGTGGTAGAAACAAGTTTGTGTTAGTTCTTTCTTTACATTTTGTTGGAAGAGGGTTTCTTTAGTGTTAGTGTATTTTGAAAGTTGAATGCAATATTATACCCAAACTCGACTTTCAGCTACTACATAGATCTTTACGTGTGAAAATCAGCTCCATGAGTGGCCTCATTGTGCCAAATAACTTTCTTATACTCCAAAGAAAGGTACAGATTTGGCTGAAAACCAACATGCTTAACTTGCGAATGTAAACTTATTTTCAAAAGGTACTTTCAATTACAGTGTAAAACTGCTTCCAAAACTAAAGTTGATGTAGAGCAACACTGAACTTCACAAGTTGTTCAACTTCCAAAGTTAAGTAAGTGGAAGAAACAAGTTTTTGTTAGTTCTTTCTTATCATTTTGTTCGAAGAGGGTTTCTTTAGTCTTAGTGTATTTTGAAAGTTGAGTGCAATCTTAGGCCCCAAACTCAACTTGCAGCTACAACATAGATCTTTAGGTGTGAAAATCAGCTCCATGAGTGGACTCATTGTGCCAAAGATCTTTCTGATACTCCAAAGAAAATACAGATTTTGGCTGAAAACCAACATGCTTAACTACCGAAAGTAAGCTTATTTTCGAAACATACTTTCAAATACACTGTAAAACTGCTTCCAAAACTAAAGTTGATGTAGAGCATCACTGAACTTCACAAGTTTCTCAACTTCCAAAGTTAAGTAAGTGGAAGAAACAAGTTTGTGTTAGTTCTTTCTTATCATTTTGTTCGAAGAGGGTTTCTTTAGTCTTAGTGTATTTTGAAAGTTGAGTGCAATCTTATGCCCCAAACTCAACTTGCAGCTACAACATAGATCTTTAGGTGTGAAAATCAGCTCCATGAGAGGACTCATTGTGCCAAAGATCTATCTCATTCTACAAAGTAAACTACACATTTTGCCTGAAAAACAACATGCTTAACTAGTGAAAGTAAGCTTATTTTCAAAACATACTTTGAAATACAGTGTAAAACTGCTTCCAAAACTGAAATTTGATGAAGAGCAACACGGAACTTCACAAGTTGATCAACTTCCAAAGTTAAGTAAGTGGAAGAAACAAGTTTGTGTTAGTTCTTTCTTAACATTTTGTTGGAAGAGGGTTTCTTTAGTCTTAGTGTACTTTGAAAGTGGAGTGCAATCTTAGGCCCCAAACTCAACTTGCAGCTACAACATAGATCTTTAGGTGTGAAAATCAGCTCCATGAGTGGACTCATTGTGCCAAAGATCTTTCTTATACTCCAAAGTAAAGTACAGATTTTGGCTGAAAACATCATGCTTAACTAGCGAAAGTAAGCTTATTTTCAAAACATAATTTCAAATACAGTGTAAAACTTCTTCCAAAACTAAAAATTGATGTAGAGCAACACTGAACTTCACAAGTTGTTCAACTTCCAAAGTTAAGTAAGTGGAAGAAACAAGTTTGTGTTAGTTCTTTCTGACATTTTGTTGGAAGAGTGTTTCTTTAGTCTTAGTGTACTTTGAAAGTGGAGTGCAATCGTAGGCCCCAAACTCAACTTGCAGCTACAACATAGATCTTTAGGTGTGAAAATAAGCTCCATGAGTGGACTCATTGTGCCAAAGATCGTTCTGATACTCCAAAGAAAACTAAAGATTTTGGCTGAAAACCAACATGCTTAACTAACGAAAGTAAGCTTATTCTCAAAACGTACTTTCAAATACAGTGAAAACTGCTTCCAAAAGTAAAGTTGATGTAGAGCAACACTGAACTTCACAAATTGTTCAACTTCCAAAGTTAAGTAAGTGGTAGAAACAAGTTTGTGTTAGTTCTTTCTTTACATTTTGTTGGAAGAGGTTTTCTTTAGTGTTAGTGTATTTTGAAAGTTGAATGCAATCGTTGACCCAAACTCGACTTGCAGCTACTACATAGATCTTTATGTGTGAAAATCAGCTCCATGAGTGGCCTCATTGTGCCAAATAACTTTCTTATACTCCAAAGTAAGTACAGATTTGGCTGAAAACCAACAAGCTTAACTTGCGAATGTAAGCTTATTTTCAAAAGGTATTTTCAAATACAGTGTAAAACTGCTTCCAAAACTAAAGTTGATGTAGAGCAACACTGAACTTCACAAGTTGTTCAACTTCCAAAGTTAAGTAAGTGGAAGAAACAAGTTTGTGTTAGTTCTTTCTTTACATTTTGTTGGAAGAGGGTTTCTTTAGTGTTAGTGTATTTTGAAAGTTGAATGCAATCTTAGACCCAAACTCAACTTGCAGCTACAACATAGATCTTTAGGTGTGAAAATCAGTTCCATGAGTGGACTCATTGTGCCAAAGATCTTTCTTATACTCCAAAGTAAAGTATATATTTTGGCTGAAATCATTATGCTTAACAAGCGAAAGTATGCTGATTTTCAAAACATTCTTTCAAATACAGTGTAAAACTGCTTCCAAAACTAAAGTTGATGTAGAGCAACACTGAACTTCACAAGTTGTTCAACTTCCAAAGTTAAGTAAGTGGAAGAAACAAGTTTGTGTTAGTTCTTTCTGACATTTCGTTGGAAGAGTGTTTCTTTAGTCTTAGTGTACTTTGAAAGTGGAGTGCAATCGTAGGCCCCAAACTCAACTTGCAGCTACAACATAGATCTTTAGGTGTGAAAATCAGCTCCATGAGTGGACTCATTGTGCCAAAGATCTTTCTTATATTCCAAAGAAAACTACAGATTTTGGCTGAAAACCAACATGCTTAACTAGCGAAAGTACGCTTATTTTAAAAACGTACTTTCAAATACAGTGAAAACTGCTTCCAAAAGTAAAGTTGATGTAGAGCAACACTGAACTTCACAAGTTGTTCAACTTCCAAAGTTAAGTAAGTGGAAGAAACAAGTTTTTGTTAGTTCTTTCTTATCATTTTGTTCGAAGAGTGTTTCTTTAGTCTTAGTGTATTTTGAAAGTTGAGTGCAATCTTAGGCCCCAAACTCAACTTGCAGCTACAACATAGATCTTTAGGTGTGAAAATCAGCTCCATGAGAGGACTCTTTGTGCCAACGATCTATCTCATTCTACAAAGTAAACTACACATTTTGCCTGAAAAACAACATGCTTAACTAGTGAAAGTAAGCTTATTTTCAAAACATACTCTGAAATACAGTGTAAAACTGCTTCCAAAACTGAAACTTGATGAAGAGCAACACGCAACTTCACAAGTTGATCAACTTCCAAAGTTAAGTAAGTGGAAGAAACAAGTTTGTGTTAGTTCTTTCTTAACATTTTGTTGGAAGAGGGTTTCTTTAGTCTTAGTGTACTTTGAAAGTGGAGTGCAATCTTAGGCCCCAAACTCAACTTGCAGCTACAACATAGTTCTTTAGGTGTGATAATCAGCTCCATGAGTGGACTCATTGTGCCAAATATCTTTCTTACACTCCAAAGTAAAGTACAGATTTTGGCTGAAAACATCATGCTTAACTAGCGAAAGTAAGCTTATGATCAAAACATAATTTCAAATACAGTGTAAAACTGCTTCCAAAACTAAAAGTTGATGTAGAGCAACACTGAACTTCACAAGTTGTTCAACTTCCAAAGTTAAGTAAGTGGAAGAAACAAGTTTGTGTTAGTTCTTTCTGACATTTCGTTGGAAGAGTGTTTCTTTAGTCTTAGTGTACTTTGAAATTGGAGTGCAATCGTAGGCCCCAAACTCAACTTGCAGCTACAGCATAGATCTTTAGTTGTAAAAATAAGCTCCATGAGTGGACTCATTGTGCCAAAGATCTTTCTGATACTCAAAAGAAAACTAAAGATTTTGGCTGAAAACCAACATGCTTAACTAACAAAAGTAAGCTTATTCTCAAAACGTACTTTCAAATACAGTGTAAAACTGCTTCCAAAACTAAAGTTGATGTAGAGCAACACTGAACTTCACAAGTTGTTCAACTTCCAAAGTTAAGTAAGTGGAAGAAACAAGTTTGTGTTAGTTCTTTAATATCATTTTGTTCGAAGAGGGTTTCTTTAGTCTTAGTGTATTTTGAAAGTTGAGTGCAATCTTAGGCCCCAAACTCAACTTGCAGCTACAAAATAGATCTTTAGGTGTGAAAATCAGCTCCATGAGAGGACTCATTGTGCCAAAGATCTATCTCATTCTACAAAGTAAACTACACATTTTGCCTGAAAAACAACATGCTTAACAAGTGAAAGTAAGCTTATTTTCAAAACATACTTTGAAATACAGTGTAAAACTGCTTCCAAAACTGAAACTTGAAGAAGGGCAACACGGAACTTTACAAGTTGATCAACTTCCAAAGTTAAGTAAGTGGAAAAAACAAGTTTGTGTTAGTTCTTTCTTAACATTTTGTTGGAAGAGGGTTTCTTTAGTCTTAGTGTACTTTGATAGTGGAGTGCAATCTTAGGCCCCAAACTCAACTTGCAGCTACAACATAGATCTTTAGGTGTGAAAATTAGCTCCATGAGTGGACTCATTGTGCCAAAGATCTTTCTTATACTCCAAAGAAAAGTACAGATTTTGGCTGAAAACCAATCATGCTTAATTACCGAAAGTAAGCTTATTTTCGAAACGTACTTTCAAATACATTGTAAAACTGTTTCCAAAACTAAAGTTGATGTAGAGCAACACTGAACTTCACAAGTTGTTCAACTTCCAAAGATAAGTAAGTGGAAGAAACAAGTTTGTGTTAGTTCTTTATTATCATTTTGTTAGAAGAGGGTTTCTTTAGTCTTAGTGTACTTTTAAAGTCGAGTGCAATCTTAGGCCCCAAACTGAACATGCAGCTACAACATAGATCTTTAGGTGTGAAAATCATTTCCATGAGTGGACTCATTGTGCCAAAGATCTTTCTTATATTCCAAAGTAAAGTACATGATTTTGGCTGAAAACATCATGCTTAACTAGCGAAAGTAAGCTTATTTTCAAAACATACTTTCAAATACAGTGTAAAACTGCTTCCAAAACTAAAAGTTGATGTACAGCAACACTGAACTTCACAAGTTGTTCAACTTCCAAAGTTAAGTAAGTGGAAGAAACAAGTTTGTGTTAGTTCTTTCTAACATTTTATTGGAAGAGGGTTTCTTTAGTCTTAGTGTACTTTGAAAGTGGAGTGCAATCGTAGGCCCCAAACTCAACTTGCAGCTACAACATAGAAATTTAGTTGTGACAATCAGCTCCATGAGTGGATTCATTGTGCCAAAGATCTTTCTGATACTCCAAAGAAAACTACAGATTTTGGCTGAAAACCAACATGCTTAACTAGCGAAAGTACGCTTATTTTCAAAACGTACTTTCAAATACAGTGAAAACTGCTTCCAAAAGTAAAGCTGATGGAGAGCAACACTGAACTTCACAAGTTGTTCAACTTCCAAAGTTAAGTAAGTGGATGAAACAAGTTTGTGATAGTTCTTTCTTAACATTTTGTTGGAAGAGGGTTTCTTTAGTCTTAGTGTACTTTGAAAGTGGAGTGCAATCTTAGGCCCCAAACTCAACTTGCAGCTACAACATAGATCTTTAGGTGTGAAAATCAGCTCCATGAGTCGACTCATTGTGCCAAATATCTTTCTTATACTCCAAAGTAAAGTACAGATTTTGGCTGAAAACATCATGCTTAACTAGCGAAAGTAAGCTTATGATCAAAACATAATTTCAAATACAGTGTAAAACTGCTTCCAAAACTAAAAGTTGATGTAGAGCAACACTGAACTTCACAAGTTGTTCAACTTCCAAAGTTAAGTAAGTCGAAGAAACAAGTTTGTGTTAGTTCTTTCTGACATTTCGTTGGAAGAGTGTTTCTTTAGTCTTAGTGTACTTTGAAAGTGGAGTGCAATCGTAGGCCCCAAACTCAACTTGCAGCTACAGCATAGATCTTTAGGTGTGAAAATAAGCTCCATGAGTGGACTCATTGTGCCAAAGATCTTTCTGATACTCCAAAGAAAACTAAAGATTTTGGCTGGAAACCAACATGCTTAAGTAGCAAAAGTAAGCTGATTTTCAAAACATACTTTCAAATACACTGTAAAACTGCTTCCAAAACTAAAGTTGATGTAGAGCAACACTGAACTTCACAAGTTGTTCAACTTCCAAAGTTAAGTAAGTGGTAGAAACAAGTTTGTGTTAGTTCTTTCTTTACATTTTGTTGGAAGAGTGTTTCATTAGTGTTAGTGTATTTTGAAAGTTAAATGCAATCTTAGACCCAAACTCAACTTGCAGCTACAACATAGATCTTTACGTGTAAAAATCAGCTCCATGAGTGTACTCATTGTGCCAAAGATCTTTCTTATACTCCAAAGAAAAGTACAGATTTTGGCTGAAAACCAACATGCTTAACTACCGAAAGTAAGCTGATTTTCAAAACATACTTTCAAATACAGTGTAAAACTGCTTCCAAAACTAAAGTTGATGTAGAGCAACACTGAACTTCACAAGTTTTTAAACTTCCAAAGTTTAGTAAGTGGTAGAAACAAGTTTGTGTTAGTTGATTCTTAACATTTTGTTGGAAGAGGGTTTCCTTAGTCTTAGTGTATTTTGAAAGTTGGGTGCAATCTTAGGCCCCAAACTCAACTTGCAGCTACAACATAGATCTTTAGGTGTGAAAATCAGCTCCATGAGTGGACTCATTGTGCCAAAGATCTTTCTTATACTCCAAAGAAATGTACAGATTTTGGCTGAAAACCAACATGCTTAAGTAGCGAAAGTAAGCTGATTTTCAAAACATACTTTCAAATACAGTGAAAACTGCTTCCAAAACTAAAGTTGATGTAGAGCAACACTGAACTTCACAAGTTGTTCAACTTCCAAAGTTAAGTAAGTGGTAGAAACAAGATTGTGTTAGTTCTTTCTTTACATTTTGTTGGAAGAGGGTTTCTTTAGTGTTAGTGTATTTTGAAAGTTGAATGCAATCTTAGACCCAAACTCGACTTGCAGCTACTACATAGAACTTTACGTGTGAAAATCAGCTCCATGAGTGGCCTCATTGTGCCAAATAACTTTCTTATACTCCAAAGAAAGGTACAGATTTGGCTGAAAACCAACATGCTTAACTTGCGAATGTAAGCTTATCTTCAAAAGGTACTTTCAAATACAGTGTAAAACTGCTTCCAAAACTAAAGTTGATGTAGAGCAACACTGAACTTCACAAGTTGTTCAACTTCCAAAGTTAAGTAAGTGGAAGAAACAAGTTTGTGTTAGTTCTTTATTATCATTTTGTTCGAAGAGGGTTTCTTTAGTCTTAGTGTATTTTGAAAGTTGAGCGCAATCTTAGGCCCCAAACTCAACTTGCAGCTACAACATAGATCTTTAGGTGTGAAAATCAGTTCCATGAGAGGACTCATTGTGCCAAAGATCTTTCTCATTGTACAAAGTAAACTACACATTTTGCCTGAAAAACAACATGCTTAACTAGTGAAAGTAAGCTTATTTTCAAAACATACTTTGAAATACAGTGTAAAACTGCTTCCAAAACTGAAACTTGATGAAGAGCAACACGGAACTTCACAAATTGATCAACTTACAAAGTTAAGTAAGTGGAAGAAACAAGTTTGTGTTAGTTCTTTCTTAACATTTTGTTGGAAGAGGGTTTCTTTAGTCTTAGTGTACTTTGAAAGTGGAGTGCAATCTTAGGCCCCAAACTCAACTTGCAGCTACAACATAGATCTTTAGGTGTGAAAATCAGCTCCATGAGTGGACTCATTGTGCCAAATATCTTTCTTATACTCCAAAGTAAAGTACAGATTTTGGCTGAAAACATCATGCTTAACTAGCGAAAGTAAGCTTATGATCAAAACATAATTTCAAATACAGTGTAAAACTGCTTCCAAAACTGAAACTTGATGAAGAGCAACACGGAACTTCACAAATTGATCAACTTCCAAAGTTAAGTAAGCGGAAGAAACAAGTTTGTGTTAGTTCTCTCTGACATTTCGTTGGAAGAGTGTTTCTTTAGTCTTAGTGTACTTTGAAAGTGGAGTGCAATCGTAGGCCCCAAACTCAACTTGCAGCTACAGCATAGATCTTTAGGTGTGAAAATAAGCTCCATGAGTGGACTCATTGTGCCAAAGATCTTTCTGATACTCCAAAGAAAACTAAAGATTTTGGCTGAAAACCAACATGCTTAACTAACGAAAGTAAGCTTATTCTCAAAACGTACTTTCAAATACAGTGTAAAACTGCTTCCAAAACTAAAGTTGATGTAGAGCAACACTGAACTTCACAAGTTGTTCAACTTCCAAAGTTAAGTAAGTGGTAGAAACAAGTTTGTGTTAGTTGTTTCTTAACATTTTGTTGGAAGAGGGTTTCTTTAGTCTTAGTGTATTTTGAAAGTTGAGTGCAATCTTAGGCCCCAAACTCAACTTGCAGCTACAACATAGATCTTGAGGTGTGAAAATCAGCTCCATGAGTGGACTCATTGTGCCAAAGATCTTTCTTATACTCCAAAGAAAAGTACAGATTTTGGCTGAAAACCAACATGCTTAAGTAGCGAAAGTAAGCTGATTTTCAAAACATACTTTCAAATACACTGTAAAACTGCTTCCAAAACTAAAGTTGATGTAGAGCAACACTGAACTTCACAAGTTGTTCAACTTCCAAAGTTAAGTAACTGGTAGAAACAAGTTTGTGTTAGTTCTTTCTTTACATTTTGTTGGAAGAGGGTTTCTTTAGTGTTTGTGTATTTTGAAAGTTGAATGCAATCTTAGGCCCAAACTCAACTTGCAGCTACAACATAGATCTTTACATGTAAAAATCAGCTCCATGAGTGGACTCATTGTGCCAAAGATCTTTCTTATACTCCAAAGAAAAGTACAGATTTTGGCTGAAAACCAACATGCTTAACTATCGAAAGTAAGTTTATTTTCGAAACGTACTTTCAAATACAGTGTAAAACTGCTTCCAAAACTAAAGTTGATGTGGAGCAACACTGAACTTCACAAGTTGTTCAACTTCCAAAGTTAAGTAAGTGGAAGAAACAAGTTTGTGTTAGTTCTTTATTATCATTTTGTTCGAAGAGGGTTTCTTTTGTCTTAGTGTATTTTGAAAGTTGAGTGCAATCTTAGGCCCCAAACTCAACTTGCAGCTACAAAATAGATCATTAGGTGTGTAAATCAGCTCCATGAGAGGACTCATTGTGCCAAAGATCTATCTCATTCTACAAAGTAAACTACACATTTTGCCTGAAAAACAACATGCTTAACAAGTGAAAGTAAGCTTATTTTCAAAACATACTTTCAAATACAGCGTAAAACTGCTTCCAAAACTGAAACTTGATGAAGAGCAACACGGAACTTCACAAGTTGATCAACCTCCAAAGTTAAGTAAGTCGAAGAAACAAGTTTGGTTAGTTCTTTCTTAACATTTTGTTGGAAGAGTGTTTCTTTAGTCTTTGTGTACTTTGAGAGTGGAGTGCAATCTTAGGCCCCAAACTCAACTTGCAGCTACAGCATAGATCTTTAGGTGTGAAAATAAGCTCCATGAGTGGACTCATTGTGCCAAAGATCTTTCTGATACTCAAAAGAAAAGTACAGATTTTGGCTGAAAACCAACATGCTTAACTACCGAAAGTAAGTTTATTTTCGATACGTACTTTCAAATACAGTGTAAAACTGCTTCCAAAACTAAAAGTTGATGTAGAGCAACACTGAACTTCACAAGTTGTTCAACTTCCAAAGTTAAGTAAGTGGAAGAAACAAGTTTGTGTTAGTTCTTTAATATCATTTTGTTCGAAGAGGGTTTCTTTAGTCTTAGTGTATTTTGAAAGTTGAGTGCAATCTTAGGCCCCAAACTCAACTTGCAGCTACAAAATAGATCTTTAGGTGTGAAAATCAGCTCCATGAGAGGACTCATTGTGCCAAAGATCTATCTCATTCTACAAAGTAAACTACACATTTTGCCTGAAAAACAACATGCTTAACAAGTGAAAGTAAGGTTATTTTCAAAACATACTTTGAAATACAGTGTAAAACTGCTTCCAAATCTGAAACTTGATGAAGAGCAACACGGAACTTTACAAGTTGATCAACTTCCAAAGTTAAGTAAGTGGAAGAAACAAGTTTGTGTTAGTTCTTTCTTAACATTTTGTTGGAAGAGGGTTTCTTTAGTCTTAGTGTACTTTGACAGTGGAGTGCAATCTTAGACCCAAACTCAACTTGCAGCTACAGCATAGATCTTTAGGTGTGAAAATAAGCTCCATGAGTGGACTCATTGTGCCAAAGATCTTTCTTATACTCCAAAGTAAAGTACAGATTTTGGCTGAAATCATCATGCTTAACTAGCGAAAGTAAGCTTATTTTCAAAACATACTTTCAAATACAGTGTAAAACTGCTTCCAAAACTAAAAGTTGATGTAGAGCAAAACTGAACTTCACAAGTTGTTCAACTTACAAAGTTAAGTAAGTGGAAGAAACAAGTTTGTGTTAGTTCTTTCTGACATTTTGTTGGAAGAGTGTTTCTTTAGTCTTAGTGTACTTTTAAAGTCGAGTGCAATCTTAGGCCCCAAACTCAACTTGCAGCTACAACATAGATCTTTAGGTGTGAAAATCATTTCCATGAGTGGACTCATTGTGCCAAAGATCTTTCTTATATTCCATAGTAAAGTACATGATTTTGGCTGAAAACATCATGCTTAACTAGCGAAAGTAAGCTTATTTTCAAAACATACTTTCAAATACAGTGTAAAACTGCTTCCAAAACTAAAAGTTGATGTACAGCAACACTGAACTTCACAAGTTGTTCAACTTCCAAAGTTAAGTAAGTGGAAGAAACAAGTTTGTGTTAGTTCTTTCTAACATTTTATTGGAAGAGGGTTTCTTTAGTCTTAGTGTACTTTGAAAGTGGAGTGCAATCGTAGGCCCCAAACTCAACTTGCAGCTACAACATAGAAATTTAGTTGTGACAATCAGCTCCATGAGTGGACTCATTGTGCCAAAGATCTTTTTTATACTCCAAAGAAAAGTACAGATTTTGGCTGAAAACCCACATGCTTAAGTAGCGAAAGTAAGCTGATTTTCAAAACATACTTTCAAATACAGTGAAAACTGCTTCCAAAACTAAAGTTGATGTAGAGCAACACTGAACTTCACAAGTTGTTCAACTTCCAAAGTTAAGTACGTGGAAGAAACAAGTTTATGTTAGTTCTTTCTTATCATTTTGTTCGAAGAGGGTTTCTTTAGTCTTAGTGTATTTTGAAAGTTGAGTGCAATCTTAGGACCCAAACTCAACTTGCAGCTACAACATAGATCTTTAGGTGTGAAAATCAGCTCCATGAGAGGACTTATTGTGCCAAAGATCTATCTCATTCTACAAAGTCAACGACACATTTTGCCTGAAAAACAACATGCTTAACTAGTGAAAGTAAGCTTATTTTCAAAACATACTTTGAAATACAGTGTAAAACTGCTTCCAAAACTGAAACTTGATGAAGAGCAACACGGAACTTCACAAGTTGATTAACTTCCAAAGTTAAGTAAGTGGAAGAAACAAGTTTGTGTTAGTTCTTTCTTAACATTTTGTTGGAAGAGGGTTTCTTTAGTCTTAGTGTACTTTGAAAGTGGAGTGCAATCTTAGGCCCCAAACTCAACTTGCAGCTACAACATAGATCTTTAGGTGTGAAAATCAGCTCCATGAGTGGACTCATTGTGCCAAAGATCTTTCTTATACTCCAAAGTAAAGTACAGTTTTTGTCTGAAAACATCATGCTTAACTAGCGAAAGTAAGCTTATTTTCAAAACATAATTTCAAATACAGTGTAAAACTACTTCCAAAACTAAAAGTTGATGTAGAGCAACACTGAACTTCACAAGTTGTTCAACTTCCAAAGTTAAGTAAGTGGAAGAAACAAGTTTGTGTTAGTTCTTCTGACATTTCGTTGGAAGAGTGTTTCTTTAGTCTTAGTGTACTTTGAAAGTGGAGTGCAATCGTAGGCCCCAAACTCAACTTGCAGCTACAACATAGATCTTTAGGTGTGAAAATCAGCTCCATGAGTGGACTCATTGTGCCAAAGATCTTTCTTATACTCCAAAGAAAAGTACAGATTTTGGCTGAAAACCAACATGCTTAAGTAGCGAAAGTAAGCTGATTTTCAAAACATACTTTCAAATACACTGTAAAACTGCTTCCAAAACTAAAGTTGATGTAGAGCAACACTGAACTTCACAAGTTGTTCAACTTCCAAAGTTAAGTAAGTGGTAGAAACAAGATTGTGTTAGTTCTTTCTTTACATTTTGTTGGAAGAGGGTTTCTTTAGTTTTAGTGTATTTTGAAATTTGAATGCAATCTTAGACCCAAACTCGACTTGCAGCTACTACAGAGATCTTTACGTGTGAAAATCAGCTCCATGAGTGGCCTCATTGTGCCAAATATCTTTCTTATACTCCAAAGAAAGGTACAGATTTGGCTGAAAACCAACATGCTTAACTTGCGAATGTAGGCTTATTTTAAAAAAGGTACTTTCAAATACAGTGTAAAACTGCTTCCAAAACTAAAGTTGATGTAGAGAAACACTGAACTTCACAAGTTCTTCAACTTCCAAAGTTAAGTAAGTGGAAGAAACAAGTTTTTGTTAGTTCTTTCTTATCATTTTGTTCGAAGAGGGTTTATTTAGTCTTAGTGTATTTTGAAAGTTGAGTTCAATCTTAGGCCCCAAACTCAACTTGCAGCTACAACATAGATCTTTAGGTGTGAAAATCAGCTCCATGAGTGGACTCATTGTGCCAAAGATCTTTCTTATACTCCAAAGTAAAGTACAGATTTTGGCTGTAAACATCATGCTTAACTAGCGAAAGTAAGCTTATTTTCAAAACATAATTTCAAATACAGTGTAAAACTGCTTCCAAAACTAAAAGTTGATGTAGAGCAACACTGAACTTCACAAGTTGTTCTACTTCCAAAGTTAAGTAAGTGGAAGAAACAAGTTTGTGTTAGTTCTTTCTGACATTTCGTTGGAAGAGTGTTTCTTTTGTCTTAGTGTACTTTGAAAGTGGAGTGTAATCGTAGGCCCCAAACTCAACTTGCAGCTACAACATAGATCTTTAGGTGTGAAAATCAGTTCCATGAGTGGACTCATTGTGCCAAATATCTTTCTGATACTCCAAAGTAAACTAAAGATTTTGCCTGAAAACCAACATGCTTAACTAACGAAGGTAAGCTTATTCTCAAAACGTACTTTCAAATACAGTGTAAAACTGCTTCCAAAACTAAAGTTGATGTAGAGCAACACTGAACTTCACAAGTTGTTCAACTTTCAAAGTTAAGTAAGTGGTACAAACAAGTTTGTGTTAGTTGTTTCTTAACATTTTGTTGGAAGAGGGTTTCTTTAGTCTTAGTGTATTTTGAAAGTGGAGTGCATTCTTAGGCCCCAAACTCAACTTGCAGCTACAACATAGATCTTTAGGTGTGAAAATCAGCTCCATGAGTGGACTCATTGTGCCAAAGATCTTTCTTATACTCCAAAGTAAAGTAAAGATTTTGGCTGAAATCATCATGCTTAACTAGCGAAAGGAAGCTTATTTTCAAAACATGCTTTCAAATACAGTGTAAAACTGCTTCCAAAACTAAAAGTTGATGTAGAGCAACACTGAACTTCACAAGTTGTTCAACTTCCAAAGTTATGTAAGTGGAAGAAACAAATTTGTGTTAGTTCTTTCTTAACATTTCGTAGGAAGAGGGTTTTTTAGTCTTAGTTTGCTTTGAAAGTATAGTGCATTCTAAGGTCCAAAACAAAACGTGCAGCTACGACAAATATATTTAGGTATGGAAATCAGCTCCATGAGTGCAGTCTTTCTGCCAAAGACCTTTATGATATGCAAGGAAATGTACAGATCTGGGTTGAAAATCAACCTGCTTATCTCACGAAATTAAGCTTCTTTTCAAAACGTACTTCGAAATACAGTGTAAAACTGCTTCCAAAACTAAAACTTGATGTAGAGCAACACTGAACATCACAAGTTGTTCAACTTCCAAAGTTAAGTAAGTGGAAGAAACAAGTTTGTGTTAGTTCTTTCTTAACATTTCGTAGGAAGAGGGTTTCATTAGTCTTAGTTTGCCTTGAAAGTGTAGTGCATTCTTAGCCCCAAAACAAAACTTGCAGCTATAACAAACATCTTTAGGTATGAAAATCACCTCCATGAGTGGCGTCACTCTGCCAAAGTTCCTTCTTATACTCTAAAGAAGTGTACAGATTTTGCGTGAAAATCAACATGTTTATCTCACGAATGAAAGCTTCTTTTCAAAACGTACTTTGAAATACCGTGTAAAACTGCTTCCAAAACTAAAACTTGATGTAGAGCAACACTGAACATCATAAGTTGTTCAACTTTGAAAGTTAAGTAAGTGTAAGAAACAAGTTTGTGTTAGTTCTTTCTTAACATTTCGTAGGAAGAGGGTTTCTTTAGTCTTAGGTTGCTTTGAAAGTATAGTGCATTCTAAGGCCCAAAACAAAACGTGCAGCTACAACAAATATCTTTAGGTATGGAAATCAGCTCCATGAGTGCAGTCATTCTGCCAAAGATCTTTCTGATACTGCATGGAATTCTACAGATTTGGGCTGAAAATCAACCTGCTTATCTCACGAAAGTAAGCTTCTTTTCAAAACCTACTTTGAAATATAGTGTAAAACTGCTTCCAAAACTAAAACTACATGTAGAGCAACACTGAACATCACAAGTTGTTCAACTTCCAAAGTTAAGTAAGTGGAAGAAACAAGTTTTTGTTAGTTCTTTCTTAACATTTCTTAGGAAGACGGTTTCATTAGTCTTAGTTTGCCTTGAAAGTGTAGAGCATTCTCAGCCCCAAAACAAAACTTGCAGCTACAACAAACATCTTTAGGTATGAAAATCACCTCCATGAGTGGAGTCACTCCGACAAAGTTCCCTCTTATAATCTAAGAAAGTGTACAGATTTTGCCTGAGAATCAACATGTTTATCTCAGTAAAGTAAGCTTCTTTTCAAAACCTACTTTGAAATATATAGTAAAATTGCTTCCAAAACTAAAACTACATGTAGAGCAACACTGAACATCACAAGTTGTTCAACTTCCAAAGTTAAGTAAGTGGAAGAAACAAGTTTTTGTTAGTTCTTTCTTAACATTTCTTAGGAAGAGGGTTTCATTAGTCTTAGTTTGCCTTGAAAGTGTAGAGCATTCTCAGCCGCAAAACATAACTTCCAGCTACAACAAACACCTTTAGGTATGAAAATCACCTCCATGAGTGGAGTCACTCCGCCAAAGTTCCTTCTTATAATCTAAGAAAGTGTACAGATATTGCCTGAGAATCAACATGTTTATCTCAGTAAAGTAAGCTTCTTTTCAAAACCTACTTTGAAATATAGTGTAAAACTGCTTCCAAAACTAAAACTACATGTAGAGCAACACTGAACATCACAAGTTGTTCAACTTCCAAAGTTAAGTAAGTGGAAGAAAGAAGTTTGTGTTAGTTCTTTCTTAACATTTCGTAGGAAGAGGGTTTCTTTAGTCCTAGTTTGCTTTGAAAGTATAGTGCATTCTAAGGCCCAAAACAAAACGTGCAGCTACAACAAAGATCTTTAGGTATGAAAATCAGCTCCATGAGTGCAGTCATTCTTTCAAAGATCTTTCTTATAATCTAAGAAAGTGTATAGGTTTTGGCTGAGAATCAACATGCTTATCTCACGAACGTAAGCTTCTTTTCAAAACGTACTTTGAAATGCAGTGTAAAACTGCTTCCAAAATTAAACTTGATGTAGAGCAACACTGAACATCACAAGTTGTTCAACTTCCAAAGTTAAGTAAGTGGAAGAAACAAGTTTTTGTTAGTTCTTTCTTAACATTTCGTAGGAAGAGGGTTTCATTAGTTTTAGTTTGCCTTGAAAGTGAAGTGCATTCTTAGCCCCAAAACAAATCTTGCAGCTATAACAAACATCTTTAGGTATGAAAATCAGCTCCATGAGTACAGACATTCTGTCAAAGATCTTTCTGATACTGCAAGGAAGTGTACAGATTTTGGCTGAAAATCAACCTGCTTAGCTCACGAAAGTAAGCTTCTTTTCAAAACGTACTTTAAAATACAGTGTAAAACTGTTTCAAAAACTAAAACTTGATGTAGAGCAACACTGAACATCACAAGTTGTTCAACTTCCAAAGTTAAGTAAGTCGAAGAAAGAAGTTTGTCTTAGTTCTTTCTTAACATTTCACAGGAAGAGGGTTCCTTTAGTCTTAGTTTGCTATGAAAGTGTAGTGCATTCTTAACCCCAGAACAAAACGTGCAGCTATAACAAAGATTTTAGGTATGAAAATCACCTCCAGGAGTGGCGTTACTCTGCCAAAGTTCCTTCTTATACTCTAAAGAAGTGTACAGATTTTGCGTGAAAATCAACATGTTTATCTCACGATGTAAGCTTCTTTTCAAAACGTACTTTGAAATACAGTGTAAAACTTCTTCCAAAACTAAAACTTGATGTAGAGCAACACTGAACATGACAAGTTGTTCAACTCCCAAAATTAAGTAAGTGGAAGAAACAAGTTTTTGTTAGTTCTTTCTTAACATATCGTAGGAAGAGGGTTTCTTTAGTCTAACTTTGCTTTGAAAGTATAGTGCATTCTAAAGCCCAAAACAAAACGTGCAGCTACAACAAAGATCTTTAGGTATGAAAATCAGCTCCATGAGTGGAGTCATTCTGCCAAAGTTCCTTCTTATAATCTAAGAAAGTGTACAGATTTTGCCTGAGAATCAACATGCTTATCTCACGAAAGTAAGCTTGTTTTCAAAACGTACTTTGAAATACAGTGTAAAACTTCTTTCAAAACTAAAACTTGATATAGAGCAACACTGAACATCACAAGTTGTTCAACTTACAAAGTAAAGTAAGTGGAAGAAACAAGTTTGTGTTAGTTCTTTCTTCACAATTCCTAGGAAGAGGGTTTCTTTAGTCTTTGTTTGCTTTGAAAGTATAGTGCATTCTAAGGCCCAAAAAAAACGTGCAGCTATATCAAAGATCTTTAGGTATGAAAATCAGCTCCATGAGTGCAGTCATTCTGTCAAAGATCTTTCTGATACTGCAAGGAAGTGTACAGATTTTGGCTGAAAATCAACCTGCTTATCTTTCGAAAGTAAGCTTTTTTACAAAACGTACTTTGAAATACAGTGTAATACTGCTTCCAAAACTAAAACTTGATTTAGAGGAACACTGAACATCACAAGTTGTTCAACTCCCAAAGTTAAGTAAGGGGAAGAAACAAGTTTTTGTTAGTTCTTTCTTAATATATCGTAGGAAGAGGGTTTCTTTAGTCTTAGTTTGCTTTGAAAGTATAGTGCATTCTAAGGCCCAAAACAAAACGTACAGCTACAACAAAGATCTTTAGGTATGAAAATCAGCTCCATGAGTGGAGTCACTCTGCCAAATTCCTTCTTATAATCTAAGAAAGTGTACAGATTTTGCCTGATAATCAACATGTTTATTTCACGAAAGTAAGCTTGTTTTCAAAACGTACTTTGACATACAGTGTAAAACTGCTTCCAAAACTAAAACTTGATGTAGAGCAACACTGAACATAACAAGTAGTTCAACTCCAAAAGTTAAGTAAGTGGAAGAAAGAAGTTTGTGTTAGTCCTTTCTTAACATTTCGTAGGAAGAGGGTTTCTTTAGTCTTAGTTTGCTTTGAAAGTGTAGTGCATTCTAAGGCCAAAACAAAACGTGCAGCTACAACAAAGTTCTTTAGGTATGAAAATCACCTCCAAGAGTGGCGTCACTCTGCCAAAGTTCCTTCTTATACTCTAAAGAAGTGTAGAGATTTTGCGTGAAAATCAACATGTTTATCTCACGAATGTAAGCTTCTTTTCAAAACGAACTTTGAAATACTGTGAAAACTGCTTCCAAAACTAAAAGTTGATGTAGAGCAATACTGAACATCATAAGTTGTTCAACTTCCAAAGTTAAGTAAGTGGAAGAAAGAAGTTTGTGTTAGTTCTTTCTTAACATTTCGTAGGAAGAGTGTTTCTTTAGTCCTAGTTTGCTTTGAAAGTATAGTGCATTCTAATGCCCAAAACAAAACGTGCAGCTACAACAAAGATCTTTAGGTATGAAAATCAGCTCCATGAGTGCAGTCATTCTGTCAAAGATATTTCTGATACTGCAAGGAAGTGTACAGATTTTGGCTGAAAATCAACCTGTTTATCTCACGAAAGTAAGCTTCTTTTCAAAACGTACTTTGAAATACAGTGTAAAACTGCTTCGAAAACTAAAACTTGACGTAGAGCAACACTGAACATCACACGTTGTTCAACTTCCAAAGTTAAGTAAGTGGAAGAAACAAGTTTTTGTTAGTTCTTTCTTCACATTTCTTAGGAAGAGGGTTTCATTAGTGTTAGTTTGCCTTGAAAGTGTAGTGCATTCTCAGCCCCAAAACAAAACTTGCAGCTACAACAAACATCTTTAAGTATGAAAATCACCTCCATGAGTGGAGTCACTCTGCCAAAGTTTCTTCTTATAATCTAAGAAATTGAACAGATTTTGCCTGAGAATCAACATGTTTATCTCAGTAAAGTAAGCTTCTTTTCAAAACGTACTTTGAAATACAGTGTAAAATTATTTCCAAAACTAAAACTTGATGTAGAGCTGCACTGAACATCAGAAGTTGTTCAATTTCCAAAGTTAAGTAAGTGGAAGAAAGAAGTTTGTGTTAGCTTTTTCTTAACATTTCGTAGGAAGAGGTTTTCTTTAGTCTTAGTTTGCTTTGAAAGTGTAGTGCATTCTAAGGCCCAAAACAAAACGTGCAGCTACAACAAAGATCTTTAGGTATGAAAATCAGCTCCATGAGTGCAGTCATTCTTTCAAAGAACTTTCTTATAATCTAAGAAATTGTACAGATTTTGGCTGAGAATCGACATGCTTATCTCACGAATGTAAGCTTCTTTTCAAAACGTACTTTGAAATACAGTGTAAAACTGCTTCCGAAACTAAAACTTGATGTAGAGCAACACTGAACATCACAAGTTGTTCAACGTCCAAAGTTAAGTAAGTGGAAGAAACGAGTTTGTGTTAGTTCTTTCTTAACATTTCGTAGGAAGAGGTTTTCTTTAGTCTTAGTTTGCTTTGAAAGTGTAGTGCATTCTAAGGCCCAAAACAAAACGTGCAGCTACAACAAAGATGTTTAGGTATGAAAATCAGCTCCATGAGTGCAGTCATTCTGTCAAAGATCTTTCTGATAATGCAAGGAAGTGTACAGATTTTGGCTGAAAATCAATCTTCTAATCTCACGAAAGTAAGCTTTTTTTCAAAACGTACTTTGAAATACAGTATAAAACTGCTTCCAAAACTAAAACTTGATGTAGAGCAACACTGAACAGCACAATTTGTTCAACTCCCAAAGTTAAGCAAGTGTAAGAAACAAGTTTGTGTTAGTTCTTTCTTAACATATCGTAGGAAGAGGATTTCTTTAGTCTTAGTTTGCTTTGAAAGTATAGTGCATTCTAAGGCCCAAAACAAAACGTGCAGCTACAACAAAGATCTTTAGGTATGGAAATCAGCTTCATGAGTGCAGTCATTCTGCCAAAGTTCCTTCTTATAATCTAAGAAAGTGTACAGATTTTGCCTGAGAATCAACATGCTTATCTCACGAAAGTAAGCTTGTTTTCAAAACGTACTTTGACATACAGTGTAAAACTGCTTCCAAAACTAAAACTTGATGTAGAGCAACACTGAACATAACAAGTAGTTCAACTCCAAAAGTTAAGTAAGTGGAAGAAAGAAGTTTGTGTTAGTCCTTTCTTAACATTTCGTAGGAAGAGGGTTTCTTTAGTCTTAGTTTGCTTTGAAAGTGTAGTGCATTCTAAGGCCAAAACAAAACGTGCAGCTACAACAAAGATCTTTAGGTATGAAAATCACCTCCAAGAGTGGCGTCACTCTGCCAAAGTTCCTTCTTATACTCTAAAGAAGTGTAGAGATTTTGCGTGAAAATCAACATGTTTATCTCACGAATGTAAGCTTCTTTTCAAAACGTACTTTGAAATACTGTGAAAACTGCTTCCAAAACTAAAAGTTGATGTAGAGCAATACTGAACATCATAAGTTGTTCAACTTCCAAAGTTAAGTAAGTGGAAGAAAGAAGTTTGTGTTAGTTCTTTCTTAACATTTCGTAGGAAGAGTGTTTCTTTAGTCCTAGTTTGCTTTGAAAGTATAGTGCATTCTAATGCCCAAAACAAAACGTGCAGCTACAACAAAGATCTTTAGGTATGAAAATCAGCTCCATGAGTGCAGTCATTCTGTCAAAGATATTTCTGATACTGCAAGGAAGTGTACAGATTTTGGCTGAAAATCAACCTGCTTATCTCACGAAAGTAAGCTTCTTTTCAAAACGTACTTTGAAATACAGTGTAAAACTGCTTCGAAAACTAAAACTTGACGTAGAGCAACACTGAACATCACACGTTGTTCAACTTCCAAAGTTAAGTAAGTGGAAGAAACAAGTTTTTGTTAGTTCTTTCTTCACATTTCTTAGGAAGAGGGTTTCATTAGTGTTAGTTTGCCTTGAAAGTGTAGTGCATTCTCAGCCCCAAAACAAAACTTGCAGCTACAACAAACATCTTTAAGTATGAAAATCACCTCCATGAGTGGAGTCACTCTGCCAAAGTTTCTTCTTATAATCTAAGAAATTGAACAGATTTTGCCTGAGAATCAACATGTTTATCTCAGTAAAGTAAGCTTCTTTTCAAAACGTACTTTGAAATACAGTGTAAAATTGTTTCCAAAACTAAAACTTGATGTAGAGCTGCACTGAACATCAGAAGTTGTTCAATTTCCAAAGTTAAGTAAGTGGAAGAAAGAAGTTTGTGTTAGCTTTTTCTTAACATTTCGTAGGAAGAGGTTTTCTTTAGTCTTAGTTTGCTTTGAAAGTGTAGTGCATTCTAAGGCCCAAAACAAAACGTGCAGCTACAACAAAGATCTTTAGGTATGAAAATCAGCTCCATGAGTGCAGTCATTCTTTCAAAGAACTTTCTTATAATCTAAGAAATTGTACAGATTTTGGCTGAGAATCGACATGCTTATCTCACGAATGTAAGCTTCTTTTCAAAACGTACTTTGAAATACAGTGTAAAACTGCTTCCGAAACTAAAACTTGATGTAGAGCAACACTGAACATCACAAGTTGTTCAACGTCCAAAGTTAAGTAAGTGGAAGAAACGAGTTTGTGTTAGTTCTTTCTTAACATTTCGTAGGAAGAGGTTTTCTTTAGTCTTAGTTTGCTTTGAAAGTGTAGTGCATTCTAAGGCCCAAAACAAAACGTGCAGCTACAACAAAGATGTTTAGGTATGAAAATCAGCTCCATGAGTGCAGTCATTCTGTCAAAGATCTTTCTGATAATGCAAGGAAGTGTACAGATTTTGGCTGAAAATCAATCTTCTAATCTCACGAAAGTAAGCTTTTTTTCAAAACGTACTTTGAAATACAGTATAAAACTGCTTCCAAAACTAAAACTTGATGTAGAGCAACACTGAACAGCACAATTTGTTCAACTCCCAAAGTTAAGCAAGTGTAAGAAACAAGTTTGTGTTAGTTCTTTCTTAACATATCGTAGGAAGAGGATTTCTTTAGTCTTAGTTTGCTTTGAAAGTATAGTGCATTCTAAGGCCCAAAACAAAACGTGCAGCTACAACAAAGATCTTTAGGTATGGAAATCAGCTTCATGAGTGCAGTCATTCTGCCAAAGTTCCTTCTTATAATCTAAGAAAGTGTACAGATTTTGCCTGAGAATCAACATGCTTATCTCATGAAAGTAAGCTTGTTTTCAAAACGTACTTTGACATACAGTGTAAAACTGCTTCCAAAACTAAAACTTGATGTAGAGCAACACTGAACATAACAAGTAGTTCAACTCCAAAAGTTAAGTAAGTGGAAGAAAGAAGTTTGTGTTAGTCCTTTCTTAACATTTCGTAGGAAGAGGGTTTCTTTAGTCTTAGTTTGCTTTGAAAGTGTAGTGCATTCTAAGGCCAAAACAAAACGTGCAGCTACAACAAAGATCTTTAGGTATGAAAATCACCTCCAAGAGTGGCGTCACTCTGCCAAAGTTCCTTCTTATACTCTAAAGAAGTGTAGAGATTTTGCGTGAAAATCAACATGTTTATCTCACGAATGTAAGCTTCTTTTCAAAACGTACTTTGAAATACTGTGAAAACTGCTTCCAAAACTAAAAGTTGATGTAGAGCAATACTGAACATCATAAGTTGTTCAACTTCCAAAGTTAAGTAAGTGGAAGAAAGAAGTTTGTGTTAGTTCTTTCTTAACATTTCGTAGGAAGAGTGTTTCTTTAGTCCTAGTTTGCTTTGAAAGTATAGTGCATTCTAATGCCCAAAACAAAACGTGCAGCTACAACAAAGATCTTTAGGTATGAAAATCAGCTCCATGAGTGCAGTCATTCTGTCAAAGATATTTCTGATACTGCAAGGAAGTGTACAGATTTTGGCTGAAAATCAACCTGCTTATCTCACGAAAGTAAGCTTCTTTTCAAAACGTACTTTGAAATACAGTGTAAAACTGCTTCGAAAACTAAAACTTGACGTAGAGCAACACTGAACATCACACGTTGTTCAACTTCCAAAGTTAAGTAAGTGGAAGAAACAAGTTTTTGTTAGTTCTTTCTTCACATTTCTTAGGAAGAGGGTTTCATTAGTGTTAGTTTGCCTTGAAAGTGTAGTGCATTCTCAGCCCCAAAACAAAACTTGCAGCTACAACAAACATCTTTAAGTATGAAAATCACCTCCATGAGTGGAGTCACTCTGCCAAAGTTTCTTCTTATAATCTAAGAAATTGAACAGATTTTGCCTGAGAATCAACATGTTTATCTCAGTAAAGTAAGCTTCTTTTCAAAACGTACTTTGAAATACAGTGTAAAATTGTTTCCAAAACTAAAACTTGATGTAGAGCTGCACTGAACATCAGAAGTTGTTCAATTTCCAAAGTTAAGTAAGTGGAAGAAAGAAGTTTGTGTTAGCTTTTTCTTAACATTTCGTAGGAAGAGGTTTTCTTTAGTCTTAGTTTGCTTTGAAAGTGTAGTGCATTCTAAGGCCCAAAACAAAACGTGCAGCTACAACAAAGATCTTTAGGTATGAAAATCAGCTCCATGAGTGCAGTCATTCTTTCAAAGAACTTTCTTATAATCTAAGAAATTGTACAGATTTTGGCTGAGAATCGACATGCTTATCTCACGAATGTAAGCTTCTTTTCAAAACGTACTTTGAAATACAGTGTAAAACTGCTTCCGAAACTAAAACTTGATGTAGAGCAACACTGAACATCACAAGTTGTTCAACGTCCAAAGTTAAGTAAGTGGAAGAAACGAGTTTGTGTTAGTTCTTTCTTAACATTTCGTAGGAAGAGGTTTTCTTTAGTCTTAGTTTGCTTTGAAAGTGTAGTGCATTCTAAGGCCCAAAACAAAACGTGCAGCTACAACAAAGATGTTTAGGTATGAAAATCAGCTCCATGAGTGCAGTCATTCTGTCAAAGATCTTTCTGATAATGCAAGGAAGTGTACAGATTTTGGCTGAAAATCAATCTTCTAATCTCACGAAAGTAAGCTTTTTTTCAAAACGTACTTTGAAATACAGTATAAAACTGCTTCCAAAACTAAAACTTGATGTAGAGCAACACTGAACAGCACAATTTGTTCAACTCCCAAAGTTAAGCAAGTGTAAGAAACAAGTTTGTGTTAGTTCTTTCTTAACATATCGTAGGAAGAGGATTTCTTTAGTCTTAGTTTGCTTTGAAAGTATAGTGCATTCTAAGGCCCAAAACAAAACGTGCAGCTACAACAAAGATCTTTAGGTATGGAAATCAGCTTCATGAGTGCAGTCATTCTGCCAAAGTTCCTTCTTATAATCTAAGAAAGTGTACAGATTTTGCCTGAGAATCAACATGCTTATCTCACGAAAGTAAGCTTGTTTTCAAAACGTACTTTGACATACAGTGTAAAACTGCTTCCAAAACTAAAACTTGATGTAGAGCAACACTGAACATAACAAGTAGTTCAACTCCAAAAGTTAAGTAAGTGGAAGAAAGAAGTTTGTGTTAGTCCTTTCTTAACATTTCGTAGGAAGAGGGTTTCTTTAGTCTTAGTTTGCTTTGAAAGTGTAGTGCATTCTAAGGCCAAAACAAAACGTGCAGCTACAACAAAGATCTTTAGGTATGAAAATCACCTCCAAGAGTGGCGTCACTCTGCCAAAGTTCCTTCTTATACTCTAAAGAAGTGTAGAGATTTTGCGTGAAAATCAACATGTTTATCTCACGAATGTAAGCTTCTTTTCAAAACGTACTTTGAAATACTGTGAAAACTGCTTCCAAAACTAAAAGTTGATGTAGAGCAATACTGAACATCATAAGTTGTTCAACTTCCAAAGTTAAGTAAGTGGAAGAAAGAAGTTTGTGTTAGTTCTTTCTTAACATTTCGTAGGAAGAGTGTTTCTTTAGTCCTAGTTTGCTTTGAAAGTATAGTGCATTCTAATGCCCAAAACAAAACGTGCAGCTACAACAAAGATCTTTAGGTATGAAAATCAGCTCCATGAGTGCAGTCATTCTGTCAAAGATATTTCTGATACTGCAAGGAAGTGTACAGATTTTGGCTGAAAATCAACCTGCTTATCTCACGAAAGTAAGCTTCTTTTCAAAACGTACTTTGAAATACAGTGTAAAACTGCTTCGAAAACTAAAACTTGACGTAGAGCAACACTGAACATCACACGTTGTTCAACTTCCAAAGTTAAGTAAGTGGAAGAAACAAGTTTTTGTTAGTTCTTTCTTCACATTTCTTAGGAAGAGGGTTTCATTAGTGTTAGTTTGCCTTGAAAGTGTAGTGCATTCTCAGCCCCAAAACAAAACTTGCAGCTACAACAAACATCTTTAAGTATGAAAATCACCTCCATGAGTGGAGTCACTCTGCCAAAGTTTCTTCTTATAATCTAAGAAATTGAACAGATTTTGCCTGAGAATCAACATGTTTATCTCAGTAAAGTAAGCTTCTTTTCAAAACGTACTTTGAAATACAGTGTAAAATTGTTTCCAAAACTAAAACTTGATGTAGAGCTGCACTGAACATCAGAAGTTGTTCAATTTCCAAAGTTAAGTAAGTGGAAGAAAGAAGTTTGTGTTAGCTTTTTCTTAACATTTCGTAGGAAGAGGTTTTCTTTAGTCTTAGTTTGCTTTGAAAGTGTAGTGCATTCTAAGGCCCAAAACAAAACGTGCAGCTACAACAAAGATCTTTAGGTATGAAAATCAGCTCCATGAGTGCAGTCATTCTTTCAAAGAACTTTCTTATAATCTAAGAAATTGTACAGATTTTGGCTGAGAATCGACATGCTTATCTCACGAATGTAAGCTTCTTTTCAAAACGTACTTTGAAATACAGTGTAAAACTGCTTCCGAAACTAAAACTTGATGTAGAGCAACACTGAACATCACAAGTTGTTCAACGTCCAAAGTTAAGTAAGTGGAAGAAACGAGTTTGTGTTAGTTCTTTCTTAACATTTCGTAGGAAGAGGTTTTCTTTAGTCTTAGTTTGCTTTGAAAGTGTAGTGCATTCTAAGGCCCAAAACAAAACGTGCAGCTACAACAAAGATGTTTAGGTATGAAAATCAGCTCCATGAGTGCAGTCATTCTGTCAAAGATCTTTCTGATAATGCAAGGAAGTGTACAGATTTTGGCTGAAAATCAATCTTCTAATCTCACGAAAGTAAGCTTTTTTTCAAAACGTACTTTGAAATACAGTATAAAACTGCTTCCAAAACTAAAACTTGATGTAGAGCAACACTGAACAGCACAATTTGTTCAACTCCCAAAGTTAAGCAAGTGTAAGAAACAAGTTTGTGTTAGTTCTTTCTTAACATATCGTAGGAAGAGGATTTCTTTAGTCTTAGTTTGCTTTGAAAGTATAGTGCATTCTAAGGCCCAAAACAAAACGTGCAGCTACAACAAAGATCTTTAGGTATGGAAATCAGCTTCATGAGTGCAGTCATTCTGCCAAAGTTCCTTCTTATAATCTAAGAAAGTGTACAGATTTTGCCTGAGAATCAACATGCTTATCTCACGAAAGTAAGCTTGTTTTCAAAACGTACTTTGACATACAGTGTAAAACTGCTTCCAAAACTAAAACTTGATGTAGAGCAACACTGAACATAACAAGTAGTTCAACTCCAAAAGTTAAGTAAGTGGAAGAAAGAAGTTTGTGTTAGTCCTTTCTTAACATTTCGTAGGAAGAGGGTTTCTTTAGTCTTAGTTTGCTTTGAAAGTGTAGTGCATTCTAAGGCCAAAACAAAACGTGCAGCTACAACAAAGATCTTTAGGTATGAAAATCACCTCCAAGAGTGGCGTCACTCTGCCAAAGTTCCTTCTTATACTCTAAAGAAGTGTAGAGATTTTGCGTGAAAATCAACATGTTTATCTCACGAATGTAAGCTTCTTTTCAAAACGTACTTTGAAATACTGTGAAAACTGCTTCCAAAACTAAAAGTTGATGTAGAGCAATACTGAACATCATAAGTTGTTCAACTTCCAAAGTTAAGTAAGTGGAAGAAAGAAGTTTGTGTTAGTTCTTTCTTAACATTTCGTAGGAAGAGTGTTTCTTTAGTCCTAGTTTGCTTTGAAAGTATAGTGCATTCTAATGCCCAAAACAAAACGTGCAGCTACAACAAAGATCTTTAGGTATGAAAATCAGCTCCATGAGTGCAGTCATTCTGTCAAAGATATTTCTGATACTGCAAGGAAGTGTACAGATTTTGGCTGAAAATCAACCTGCTTATCTCACGAAAGTAAGCTTCTTTTCAAAACGTACTTTGAAATACAGTGTAAAACTGCTTCGAAAACTAAAACTTGACGTAGAGCAACACTGAACATCACACGTTGTTCAACTTCCAAAGTTAAGTAAGTGGAAGAAACAAGTTTTTGTTAGTTCTTTCTTCACATTTCTTAGGAAGAGGGTTTCATTAGTGTTAGTTTGCCTTGAAAGTGTAGTGCATTCTCAGCCCCAAAACAAAACTTGCAGCTACAACAAACATCTTTAAGTATGAAAATCACCTCCATGAGTGGAGTCACTCTGCCAAAGTTTCTTCTTATAATCTAAGAAATTGAACAGATTTTGCCTGAGAATCAACATGTTTATCTCAGTAAAGTAAGCTTCTTTTCAAAACGTACTTTGAAATACAGTGTAAAATTGTTTCCAAAACTAAAACTTGATGTAGAGCTGCACTGAACATCAGAAGTTGTTCAATTTCCAAAGTTAAGTAAGTGGAAGAAAGAAGTTTGTGTTAGCTTTTTCTTAACATTTCGTAGGAAGAGGTTTTCTTTAGTCTTAGTTTGCTTTGAAAGTGTAGTGCATTCTAAGGCCCAAAACAAAACGTGCAGCTACAACAAAGATCTTTAGGTATGAAAATCAGCTCCATGAGTGCAGTCATTCTTTCAAAGAACTTTCTTATAATCTAAGAAATTGTACAGATTTTGGCTGAGAATCGACATGCTTATCTCACGAATGTAAGCTTCTTTTCAAAACGTACTTTGAAATACAGTGTAAAACTGCTTCCGAAACTAAAACTTGATGTAGAGCAACACTGAACATCACAAGTTGTTCAACGTCCAAAGTTAAGTAAGTGGAAGAAACGAGTTTGTGTTAGTTCTTTCTTAACATTTCGTAGGAAGAGGTTTTCTTTAGTCTTAGTTTGCTTTGAAAGTGTAGTGCATTCTAAGGCCCAAAACAAAACGTGCAGCTACAACAAAGATGTTTAGGTATGAAAATCAGCTCCATGAGTGCAGTCATTCTGTCAAAGATCTTTCTGATAATGCAAGGAAGTGTACAGATTTTGGCTGAAAATCAATCTTCTAATCTCACGAAAGTAAGCTTTTTTTCAAAACGTACTTTGAAATACAGTATAAAACTGCTTCCAAAACTAAAACTTGATGTAGAGCAACACTGAACAGCACAATTTGTTCAACTCCCAAAGTTAAGCAAGTGTAAGAAACAAGTTTGTGTTAGTTCTTTCTTAACATATCGTAGGAAGAGGATTTCTTTAGTCTTAGTTTGCTTTGAAAGTATAGTGCATTCTAAGGCCCAAAACAAAACGTGCAGCTACAACAAAGATCTTTAGGTATGGAAATCAGCTTCATGAGTGCAGTCATTCTGCCAAAGTTCCTTCTTATAATCTAAGAAAGTGTACAGATTTTGCCTGAGAATCAACATGCTTATCTCACGAAAGTAAGCTTGTTTTCAAAACGTACTTTGACATACAGTGTAAAACTGCTTCCAAAACTAAAACTTGATGTAGAGCAACACTGAACATAACAAGTAGTTCAACTCCAAAAGTTAAGTAAGTGGAAGAAAGAAGTTTGTGTTAGTCCTTTCTTAACATTTCGTAGGAAGAGGGTTTCTTTAGTCTTAGTTTGCTTTGAAAGTGTAGTGCATTCTAAGGCCAAAACAAAACGTGCAGCTACAACAAAGATCTTTAGGTATGAAAATCACCTCCAAGAGTGGCGTCACTCTGCCAAAGTTCCTTCTTATACTCTAAAGAAGTGTAGAGATTTTGCGTGAAAATCAACATGTTTATCTCACGAATGTAAGCTTCTTTTCAAAACGTACTTTGAAATACTGTGAAAACTGCTTCCAAAACTAAAAGTTGATGTAGAGCAATACTGAACATCATAAGTTGTTCAACTTCCAAAGTTAAGTAAGTGGAAGAAAGAAGTTTGTGTTAGTTCTTTCTTAACATTTCGTAGGAAGAGTGTTTCTTTAGTCCTAGTTTGCTTTGAAAGTATAGTGCATTCTAATGCCCAAAACAAAACGTGCAGCTACAACAAAGATCTTTAGGTATGAAAATCAGCTCCATGAGTGCAGTCATTCTGTCAAAGATATTTCTGATACTGCAAGGAAGTGTACAGATTTTGGCTGAAAATCAACCTGCTTATCTCACGAAAGTAAGCTTCTTTTCAAAACGTACTTTGAAATACAGTGTAAAACTGCTTCGAAAACTAAAACTTGACGTAGAGCAACACTGAACATCACACGTTGTTCAACTTCCAAAGTTAAGTAAGTGGAAGAAACAAGTTTTTGTTAGTTCTTTCTTCACATTTCTTAGGAAGAGGGTTTCATTAGTGTTAGTTTGCCTTGAAAGTGTAGTGCATTCTCAGCCCCAAAACAAAACTTGCAGCTACAACAAACATCTTTAAGTATGAAAATCACCTCCATGAGTGGAGTCACTCTGCCAAAGTTTCTTCTTATAATCTAAGAAATTGAACAGATTTTGCCTGAGAATCAACATGTTTATCTCAGTAAAGTAAGCTTCTTTTCAAAACGTACTTTGAAATACAGTGTAAAATTGTTTCCAAAACTAAAACTTGATGTAGAGCTGCACTGAACATCAGAAGTTGTTCAATTTCCAAAGTTAAGTAAGTGGAAGAAAGAAGTTTGTGTTAGCTTTTTCTTAACATTTCGTAGGAAGAGGTTTTCTTTAGTCTTAGTTTGCTTTGAAAGTGTAGTGCATTCTAAGGCCCAAAACAAAACGTGCAGCTACAACAAAGATCTTTAGGTATGAAAATCAGCTCCATGAGTGCAGTCATTCTTTCAAAGAACTTTCTTATAATCTAAGAAATTGTACAGATTTTGGCTGAGAATCGACATGCTTATCTCACGAATGTAAGCTTCTTTTCAAAACGTACTTTGAAATACAGTGTAAAACTGCTTCCGAAACTAAAACTTGATGTAGAGCAACACTGAACATCACAAGTTGTTCAACGTCCAAAGTTAAGTAAGTGGAAGAAACGAGTGCGTGTTAGTTCTTTCTTAACATTTCGTAGGAAGAGGTTTTCTTTAGTCTTAGTTTGCTTTGAAAGTGTAGTGCATTCTAAGGCCCAAAACAAAACGTGCAGCTACAACAAAGATGTTTAGGTATGAAAATCAGCTCCATGAGTGCAGTCATTCTGTCAAAGATCTTTCTGATAATGCAAGGAAGTGTACAGATTTTGGCTGAAAATCAATCTTCTAATCTCACGAAAGTAAGCTTTTTTTCAAAACGTACTTTGAAATACAGTATAAAACTGCTTCCAAAACTAAAACTTGATGTAGAGCAACACTGAACAGCACAATTTGTTCAACTCCCAAAGTTAAGCAAGTGTAAGAAACAAGTTTGTGTTAGTTCTTTCTTAACATATCGTAGGAAGAGGATTTCTTTAGTCTTAGTTTGCTTTGAAAGTATAGTGCATTCTAAGGCCCAAAACAAAACGTGCAGCTACAACAAAGATCTTTAGGTATGGAAATCAGCTTCATGAGTGCAGTCATTCTGCCAAAGTTCCTTCTTATAATCTAAGAAAGTGTACAGATTTTGCCTGAGAATCAACATGCTTATCTCACGAAAGTAAGCTTGTTTTCAAAACGTACTTTGAAATACAGTTTAAAACTTCTTCCAGAACTAAAACTTGATGTAGAGCAACACTGAACATCACAAGTTGTTCAACTTACAAAGTAAAGTAAGTGGAAGAAACAAGTTTGTGTTAGTTCTTTCTTCGCAATTCCTAGGAAGAGGGTTTCTTTAGTCTTAGTTTGCTTTGAAAGTATAGTGCATTCTAAGGCCCAAAACAAAACGTACAGCTACAACAAAGATCTTTAGGTATGAAAATCAGCTCCATGAGTGGAGTCACTCTGCCAAATTCCTTCTTATAATCTAAGAAAGTGTACAGATTTTGCCTGAGAATCAACATGTTTATTTCACGAAAGTAAGCTTGTTTTCAAAACGTACTTTGACATACAGTGTAAAACTGCATCCAAAACTAAAACTTGATGTAGAGGAACACTGAACATAACAAGTAGTTCAACTCCAAAAGTTAAGTAAGTGGAAGAAAGAAGTTTGTGTTAGTCCTTTGTTAACATTTCGTAGGAAGAGGGTTTCTTTAGTCTTAGTTTGCTTTGAAAGTGTAGTGCATTCTAAGGCCAAAACAAAACGTGCAGCTACAACAAAGATCTTTAGGTATGAAAATCACCTCCAAGAGTGGCATCACTCTGCCAAAGTTCCTTCTTATACTCTAAAGAAGTGTAGAGATTTTGCATGAAAATCAACATGTTTATCTCACGAATGTAAGCTTCTTTTCAAAACGTACTTTGAAATACAGTGTAAAACTGCTTCCAAAACTAAAACTTGATGTAGAGCAACACTGAACATCACAAGATGTTCAACTCCCAAAATTAAGTAAGTGGAAGAAACAAGTTTTTGTTAGTTCTTTCTTAACATATTGTAGGAAGAGGGTTTCTTTAGTCTTACTTTGCTTTGAAAGTATAGTGCATTCTAAGGCCCAAAACAAATCGTGCAGCTACAACAAATATCTTTAGGTAAGAAAATAACCTCCATGAGTGGCGTCACTCTGCCAAAGTTCCTTCTTATACTCTAAAGAAGTGTACAGATTTTGCGTGAAAATCAACATGTTTATCTCACGAATGTAAGCTTCTTTTCAAAACGTACTTTGACATACAGTGTAAAACTGCTTCCAAAACTAAAACTTGATGTAGAGTAACACTGAACATCACAAGTCGTTCAACTTCCAAAGTTAAGTAAGTGGAAGAAAGAAGTTCGTGTTAGTTCTTTCTTAACATTTCGTATGAAGAGGGTTTCTTAACTCTTAGTTTGCTTTGAAAGTGTAGTGCATTCTAAGGCCCAAAACAAAACTTGCAGCTACAACAAAGATCTTTAGGTACGAAAATCAGCTCCATGAGTGCAGTCATTCTTTCAAATATCTTTCTAATAATCTAAGAATGTGTAAAGATTATGGCTGAGAATCAACATGCTTATCTCACGAATGTAAGCTTCTTTTCAAAACGTACTTTGAAATACTGTGAAAACTGCTTCCAAAACTAAAACTTGATGTAGAGCAATACTGAACATCATAAGTTGTTCAACTTCCAAAGTTAAGTAAGTGGAAGAAAGAAGTTTGTGTTAGTTCTTTCTTAACATTTCTTAGGAAGAGTGTTTCTTTAGTCCTAGATTGCTTTGAAAGTATAGTGCATTCTAAGGCCCAAAACAAAACGTGCAGCTACAACAAAGATCTTTAGGTATGAAAATCAGCTCCATGAGTGCAGTCATTCTGTCAAAGATATTTCTGATACTGCAAGGAAGTGTACAGATTTTGGCTGAAAATCAACCTGCTTATCTCACGAAAGTAAGCTTCATTTCAAAACGTACTTTGAAATACAGTGTAAAACTGCTTCGAAAACTAAAACTTGACGTAGAGCAACACTGAACATCACACGTTGTTCAATTTCCAAAGTTAAGTAAGTGGAAGAAACAAGTTTTTGTTAGTTCTTTCTTCACAATTCTTAGGAAGAGGGTTTCATTAGTGTTAGTTTGCCGTGAAAGTGTAGTGCATTCTCAGCCCCAAAACAAAACTTGCAGCTACAACAAACATCTTTAAGTATGAAAATCACCTCCGTGAGTGGAGTCACTCTGCCAAAGTTCCTTCTTATAATTTAAGAAAGTGAACAGATTTTACCTGAGAATCAACATGTTTATCTCAGTGATGTAAGCTTCTTTTCAAAACGTACTTTGAAATACAGTGTAAAATTGCTTCCAAAACTAAAACTTGATGTAGAGCTGCACTGAACATCAGAAGTTGTTCAATTTCCAAAGTTAAGTAAGTGGAAGAAAGAAGTTTGTGTTAGCTCTTTCTTAACATTTCGTAGGAAGAGGTTTTCTTTAGTCTTAGTTTGCTTTGAAAGTGTAGTGCATTCTAAGGCCCAAAACAAAACGTGCAGCTACAACAAAGATCTTTAGGTATGAAAATCAGCTCCATGAGTGCAGTCATTCTTTCAAAGAACTTTCTTATAATCTAAGAAATTGTACAGATTTTGGCTGAGAATCGACATGCTTATCTCACGAAAGTAAGCTTCTTTTCAAAACGTACTTTGAAATACAGTGTAAAACTGCTTCCGAAACTAAAACTTGATGTAGAGCAACACTGAACATCACAAGTTGTTCAACTTCCAAAGTTAAGTAAGTGGAAGAAACGAGTTTGTGTTAGTTCTTTCTTAACATTTCATAGGAAGAGGTTTTCTTTAGTCTTAGTTTGCTTTGAAAGTGTAGTGCATTCTAAGGCCCAAAACAAAACGTGCAGCTACAACAAAGTTGTTTAGGTATGAAAATCAGCTCCATGAGTGCAGTCATTCTGTCAAAGATCTTTCTGATAATGCAAGGAAGTGTACAGATTTTGGCTGAAAATCAATCTTCTAATCTCACGAAAGTAAGCTTTTTTTCAAAACGTACTTTGAAATACAGTGTAAAACTGCTTCCAAAACTAAAACTTGATGTAGAGCAACACTGAACAGCACAAGTTGTTCAACTCCCAAAGTTAAGCAAGTGTAAGAAACAAGTTTTTGTTAGTTCTTTCTTAACATATCGTAGGAAGAGGGTTTCTTTAGTCTTAGTTTGCTTTGAAAGTATAGTGCATTCTAAGGCCCAAAACAAAACGTGCAGCTACAACAAAGATCTTTAGGTATGGAAATCAGCTCCATGAGTGGTGTCATTCTGCCAAAGTTCCTTCTTATAATCTAAGAAAGTGTACAGATTTTGCCTGAGAATCAACATGCTTATCTCACGAAAGTAAGCTTGTTTTCAAAACGTACTTTGAAATACAGTGTAAAACTTCTTCCAAAACTAAAACTTGATGTAGAGCAACACTGAACATCACAAGTTGTTCAACTTACAAAGTAAAGTAAGTGGAAGAAACAAGTTTGTGTTAGTTCTTTCTTCGCAATTCCTAGGAAGAGGGTTTCTTTAGTCTTAGTTTGCTTTGAAAGTATAGTGCATTCTAAGGCCCAAAACAAAACGTGCAGCTATATCAAAGATCTTTAGGTATGAAAATCAGCTCCATGAGTGCAGTCATTCTTTCAAAGAACTTTCTTATAATCTAAGAAATTGTACAGATTTTGGCTGAGAATCGACATGCTTATCTCACGAAAGTAAGCTTCTTTTCAAAACGTACTTTGAAATACAGTGTAAAACTGCTTCCGAAACTAAAACTTGATGTAGAGCAACACTGAACATCACAAGTTGTTCAACTTCCAAAGTTAAGTAAGTGGAAGAAACGAGTTTGTGTTAGTTCTTTCTTAACATTTCATAGGAAGAGGTTTTCTTTAGTCTTAGTTTGCTTTGAAAGTGTAGTGCATTCTAAGGCCCAAAACAAAACGTGCAGCTACAACAAAGTTGTTTAGGTATGAAAATCAGCTCCATGAGTGCAGTCATTCTGTCAAAGATCTTTCTGATAATGCAAGGAAGTGTACAGATTTTGGCTGAAAATCAATCTTCTAATCTCACGAAAGTAAGCTTTTTTTCAAAACGTACTTTGAAATACAGTGTAAAACTGCTTCCAAAACTAAAACTTGATGTAGAGCAACACTGAACAGCACAAGTTGTTCAACTCCCAAAGTTAAGCAAGTGTAAGAAACAAGTTTTTGTTAGTTCTTTCTTAACATATCGTAGGAAGAGGGTTTCTTTAGTCTTAGTTTGCTTTGAAAGTATAGTGCATTCTAAGGCCCAAAACAAAACGTGCAGCTACAACAAAGATCTTTAGGTATGGAAATCAGCTCCATGAGTGGTGTCATTCTGCCAAAGTTCCTTCTTATAATCTAAGAAAGTGTACAGATTTTGCCTGAGAATCAACATGCTTATCTCACGAAAGTAAGCTTGTTTTCAAAACGTACTTTGAAATACAGTGTAAAACTTCTTCCAAAACTAAAACTTGATGTAGAGCAACACTGAACATCACAAGTTGTTCAACTTACAAAGTAAAGTAAGTGGAAGAAACAAGTTTGTGTTAGTTCTTTCTTCGCAATTCCTAGGAAGAGGGTTTCTTTAGTCTTAGTTTGCTTTGAAAGTATAGTGCATTCTAAGGCCCAAAACAAAACGTGCAGCTATATCAAAGATCTTTAGGTATGAAAATCAGCTCCATGAGTGCAGTGATTCTGTCAAAGATCTTTCTGATACTGCAAGGAAGTGTACAGATTTTGGCTGAAAATCAACCTGCTTATCTTTCGAAAGTAAGCTTTTTTACAAAACATACTTTGAAATACAGTGTAATACTGCTTCCAAAACTAAAACTTGATGTAGAGCAACACTGAACATCACAAGTTGTTCAACTCCCAAAGTTAAGTAAGGGGAAGAAACAAGTTTGTGTTAGTTCTTTCTTAACATATCCTAGGAAGAGTGTTTCTTTAGTCTTAGTTTGCTTTGAAAGTATAGTGCATTCTAAGGCCCAAAACAAAACGTACAGCTACAACAAAGATCTTTAGGTATGAAAATCAGCTCCATGAGTGGAGTCACTCTGCCAAATTCCTTCTTATAATCTAAGAAAGTGTACAGATTTTGCCTGAGAATCAACATGTTTATTTCACGAAAGTAAGCTTGTTTTCAAAACGTACTTTGACATACAGTGTAAAACTGCTTCCAAAACTAAAACTTGATGTAGAGCAACACTGAACATAACAAGTAGTTCAACTCCAAAAGTTAAGTAAGTGGAAGAAAGAAGTTTGTGTTAGTCCTTTCTTAACATTTCGTAGGAAGAGGGTTTCTTTAGTCTTAGTTTGCTTTGAAAGTGTAGTGCATTCTAAGGCCAAAACAAAACGTGCAGCTACAACAAAGATCTTTAGGTATGAAAATCACCTCCAAGAGTGGCATCACTCTGCCAAAGTTCCTTCTTATACTCTAAAGAAGTGTAGAGATTTTGCGTGAAAATCAACATGTTTATCTCACGAATGTAAGCTTCTTTTCAAAACGTACTTTGAAATACAGTGTAAAACTGCTTCCAAAACTAAAACTTGATGTAGAGCAATACTGAACATCACAAGATGTTCAACTCCCAAAATTAAGTAAGTGGAAGAAACAAGTTTTTGTTAGTTCTTTCTTAACATTTCGTAGGAAGAGTGTTTCTTTAGTCTTAGTTTGCTTTGAAAGTGTAGTGCATTCTTAGCCCAAAAACAAAACTTGCAGCTACAACAAACATCTTTAGGTATGAAAATCAGCTCCATGAGTGCAGTCATTCTGCCGAAGATCTTTCTGATACGGCAAGGAAATGTACAGTTTTTGGCTGAAAATCAACATGTGTATCTCACGAAAGTAAGCTTCTTTTCAAAACGTACTTTGAAATACAGTGTAAAACAGCTTCCAAAACTAAAACTTGATGTAGAGCAACACTGAACATCACAAGTTGTTCAACTCCCAAAGTTAAGTAAGTGAAAGAAACAAGTTTGTGTTAGTTCTTTCTTAACATTTCGTAGGAAGAGGGTTTCTTTAGTCTTAGTTTGCTTTGAAAGTGTAGTGCATTCTAAGGCCCAAAACATAACGTGCAGCTACAACAAAGATCTTTAGGTATGAAAATCAGCTCCATGAGTGCAGTCATTGTTTCAAAGATCTTTCTTATAATGTAAGAAAGTGTACAGATTTTGGCTGAGAATCACCATGCTTGTCTCACGAAAGGAAGCTTCTTTTCATAACGTACTTTGAAATACTGTGTAAAACTGCTTCCAAAACTAAAACTTGATGTAGAGCAACACTGAACATCACAAGTTGTTCAACTTCAAAAGTTAAGAAAGTGTAAGAAACAAGTTTGTGTTAGTTCTTTCTTAACATTTCGTAGGAAGAGATTATCACAATTCTTATTTGCTTTGAAAGTATAGTGCATTCTTAGCCCAAGAACAAAACTTGCAGATACAACAAAGATCTTTAGGTATGAAAGTCAGATCCATGAGTGCAGTCATGCTGCCAAAGATCTTTCTGCTACGGCAAGGAAATGTACAGTTCTTGGCTGAAAATCAACATGTGTATCTCAAGAAAGTAAGCTTCTTTTCAAAACGTACTTTGAAATACAGTGTAAAACTGCTTCCAAAACTAAAACTTGATGTAGAGCAACACTGAACATCACAAGTTGTTCAACTCCCAAAGTTAAGTAAGTGGAAGAAACAAGTTTGTGTTAGTTCTTTCTTAACATTTCGTAGGAAGAGGGTTTCTTTAGTCTTAGTTTGCCTTGAAAGTGTAGTGCATTCTTAGCCCCAAAACAAAACTTGCAGCTAAAAAAAACATCTTTAGGTATGAAAATCACTTCCATGAGTGGAGTCACTCTGCCAAAGTTCCTTCTTATAATCTAAGAAAGTGTACAGATTTTGCCTGAGAATCAACATATTTATCTCAGGAAAGTAAGCTTCTTTTCAAAAAGTACTTTGAAATACAGTGTAAAACTGCTTCCAAAACTAAAACTTGATGTAGAGCAACACTGAACATCACAAGTTGTTCAACTCCCAAAGTTAAGTAAGTGGAAGAAACAAGTTTGTGTTAGTTCTTTCTTAACATTTCTTAGGAAGAGGGTTTCTTTAGTCTTAATTTGCTTTGAAAGTGTAGTGCATTCTAAGGCCCAAAACAAAACGTGCAGCTACAACAAAGATCTTTAGGTATGAAAATCAGCTCCATGAGTGCAGTCATTCTGTCAAAGATCTTTCTGATACTGCAAGGAAGTGTACAGATTTTGGCTGAAAATCAACCTGCTTATCTCACGAAAGTAAGCTGCTTTTCAAAACGTACTTTGAAATACACTGTAAAACTGCATCCAAAACTAAAACTTAATGTAGAGCAACACTGAACATCACATGTAGTTCAACTTCCAAAGTTAAGTAAGTGGAAGAAAAAAGTTTTTGTTAGATCTTTCTTAACATTTCGTAGCATGAGTGTTTCATTGGTCTTAGTTTGCCTTGAAAGTGTAGTGCATTCTTAGCCCCAAAACTAAACTTGTAGCTTCAACAAACATCTTTACGTATGAAAATCACCTGCATGAGTGGCATCACTCTGCCAAAGTTCCTTCTTATACTCTAAAGAAGTGTACAGATTTTGCCTGAAAATCAACATGTTTATCTCACGAAAGTAAGCTTCTTTTCAAAACGTACTTTGAAATACAGTGTAAAACTGCTTCCAAAACTAAAACTTGATGTAGAGCAGTACTGAACATCACAAGTTGTTCAACTTTCAAAGTTAAGTAAGTGTAAGAAACAAGTTTGTGTTAGTTCTTTCTTAACAATTCCTAGGAAGAGTCTTTCTTTAGTCTTAGTTTGCTTTGAAAGTATAGTGCATTCTAAAGCCCAACACAAAACGTGCAGCTACAACAAAGATCTTTAGGTATGAAAATCAGCTCCATGAGTGCAGTCATTCTGTCAAAGATCTTTCTGATACTGCAAGGAAGTGTACAGATTTTGGCTGAAAATCAACCTGCTTATCCCACGAAAGTAAGCTTCTTTTCAAAAAGTACTTTGAAATACAGTGTAAAACTGCTTCCAAAACTAAAACGTGATGTAGAGCAACACTGAACATCACAAGTTGTTCAACTCCCAAAGTTAAGTAAGTGGAAGAAAGAAGTTTGTGTTAGTTCTTTCTTAATATTTCGTAGGAAGAGTGTTTCTTTAGTCTTAGTTTGCTTTGATAGTATATTGCATTCTAAGGGCCAACACAAAACGTGCAGCTACAACAAAGATCTTTAGGTATGAAAATCCGTTCCATGAGTGCAGTCATTCTACCAAAGATCTTTCTGATACGGCAAGGAAATGTACAGATTTTGGCTGAAAATCAACATGTTTATCTCACGAAAGTAAGCTTCTTTTCAAAACGTACTTTGAAATACAGTGTAAAACTGCTTCCAAAACTAAAACTTGATGTAGAGCAACCCTGAACATCACAAGTTGTTCAACTTCCAAAGTTAAGTAAGTGGAAGAAACAAGTTTGTGTTAGTTCATTCTTAACATTTCGTAGGAAGAGGTTATCACAATTCTTATTTGCTTTGAAAGTATAATGCATTCTTAGCCCAAGAACAAAACTTGCAGATACAACAAAGATCTTTAGGTATGAAAATCAGCTCCATGAGTGCAGTCATTCTGCCAAAGATCTTTCTGATGCGGCAAGGAAATATACAGTTTTTGGCCTAAAATCAACATGTGTATCTCACGAAAGTAAGCTTCTTTTCAAAACGTACTTTGAAATACAGTGTAAAACTGCTTCCAAAACTAAAACTTGATGTAAAGCAACACTGAACATTACAAGGTGTTCAACTCCCAAAGTTAAGTAAGTGGAAGAAAGAAGTTTGTGTTAGTTCTTTCTTAACATTTCTTAGGAAGAGGGTTTCTTTAGTCTTAGTTTGCTTTGAAAGTGTAGTGCATTCTAAGGCCCAATACAAAACGTGCAGCTACAACAAAGATCTTTAGGTATGAAAATCCGCTCCATGAGTGCAGTCATTCTACCAAAGATCTTTCTGATACGGCAAGGAAATGTACAGATTTTGGCTGAAAATCAACATGTTTATCTCACGAAAGTAAGCTTCTTTTCAAAACGTACTTTGAAATACAGTGTAAAACTGCTTCCAAAACTAAAACTTGATGTAGAGAAACGATGAACATCACAAATTGTTCAACTCCCAAAGTTAAGTAAGTGGAAGAAACAAGTTTGTGTTAGTTCTTTCTTAACATTTCTTTGGAAGAAGGTTTCATTAGTCTGAGTTTGGCTTGAAAGTGTAGTGCATTCTTAGCCCCAAAACAAAACTTCCACCTACAACAAACATCTTTAGGTATGAAAATCACCTCCATGAGTGGAGTCACTCTGCCAAAGTTCCTTCTTATAATCTAAGAAAGTGTACAGTTTTTGCCTGAGAATCAACATGTTTATCTCACGAAAGTAAGCTTATTTTCAAAAGATAGTTTGAAATACAGTGTAAAACTGCTTCCAAAACTAAAACTTGATGTAGAGCAACACTGAACATCACAAGTTGTTCAACTTCCAAATTTAAGTAAGTGGAAGAAAGAAATTTGTGTTAGTTCTATCTTAACATTTCGTAGGATGAGGGTTTCATTAGTCTTAGTTTGCCTTGAAAGTGTAGTGCATTCTTAGCCCCAAAACAAAACTTTCAGCTACAACAAACATCTTTAGGTATGAAAATCACCTCCATGAGTGGAGTCACTCTGCCAAAGTTCCTTCTTATAATCTAAGAAAGTGTACAGCTTTTGCCTGAGAATCAACATGTTTATCCCAGGAAAGTAAGCTTCTTTTCAAAACGTACATTGAAATAGAGTGTAAAACTGCTACCAAAATTAAAACTTGATGTAGAGCAACACTGAACATCACAATTTGTTCAACTTCCAAAGTTAAGTAAGTGGAAGAAAGAAGTTTGTGTTAGTTCTTTCTTAACATTTCGTAGGAAGAGGGTTTCTTTAGTCTTAGTTTGCTTTGAAAGTGTAGTGCATTCTAAGGCCCAAAACAAAACGTGCAGCTACAACAAAGATCTTTAGGTATGAAAATCAGCTCCATGAGTGCAGTCATTCTGTCAAAGATCTTTCTGATACTGCAAGGAATTGTACAGTTTTTGGCTGAAAATCAACCTGCTTATCTCACGAAAGAAAGCTTCTTTTCAAAACGTACTTTGAAATATAGTGTAAAACTCCTTCCAAAACTAAAACTTGATGTAGAGAAACACTGAACATCACAAGTTGTTCAACTCCCAAAGTAAAGTAAGTGGAAGAAAGACGTTTGTGTTAGTTCTTTCTTAACATTTCGTAGGAAGAGGTTTTCTTTAGTCTTAGTTTTCTTTGTAAGTGTAGTGCATTCTTAGCCCCAAAACAAAACTTGCAGCTACAACAAACATCTTTAGGTATGAAAATCACCTCCATGAGTGGAGTCACTCTGCCAAAGTTCCTTCTTATAATCTAAGAAAGTGTACAGATTTTGCCTGAGAATCAACATGTTTATCTCACGAAAGTAAGCTTATTTTCAAAAGATACTTTGAAATACAGTGTAAAACTACTTCCAAAACTAAAACTTGATGTAGAGCAACACTGAATATCGCAAGTTGTTCAACTTCCAAAGTTAAGTAAGTGGAAGAAAGAAGTTTGTGTTAGTTCTATCTTAACATTTTGTAATAAGAGGGTTTCATTAGTCTTAGTTTGCCTTGAAAGTGTAGTGCATTCGTAGCCCCAAAACAAAACTTGCAGCTTCAACAAACATCTTTAGGTATGAAAATCACCTCCATGAGTGGAGTCACTCTGCCAAAGTTCCTTCTTATAATCTAAGAAAGTGTACAGATTTTGCTTGAAAATCAACATGTTTATCCCAGGAAAGTAAGCTACTTTTCAAAACGTACTTTGAAATACAGTGTAAAACTGCTTCCAAAACTAAAACTTGATGTAGAGCAACACTGAACATCACAAGTTTTTCAACTTCCAAAGTTAAGTAAGTGGAAGAAAGAAGTTTGTGTTAGTTCTTTCTTAACATTTCGTAGGAAGAGGGTTTCTTTAGTCTTAGTTTGCTTTGAAAGTGTAGTGCATTCTAAGGCCCAAAACAAAACGTGCAGCTACAACAAAGATCTTTAGGTATGAACATCAGCTCCATGAGTGCATTCATTCTGTCAAAGATCTTTCTGATACTGCAAGGAAGTTTACAGTTTTTGGCTGAAAATCAACCTGCTTATCTCTCGAAAGTAAGCTTCTTTTCAAAACGTATTTTGAAATACAGTGTAAAACTGCTTCCAAAACTAAAACTTGATGTAGAGCGATACTGAACATCACAAGTTGTTCAACGTGCAAAGTTAAGTAAGTGGAAGAAAAAAGTTTCTGTTAGTTCTTTCTTAACATTTCGTAGGAAGAGGTTATCACTAGCCTTAATTTGACTTGAAAGTGTAGTGCATTCTTAGCCCCAAAACAAAACTTGCAGTTACAACAAACATCTTTAGGTATGAAAATCACCACCAGGAGTGGAGTCACTCATGCAAAGGTCCTTCTTATACTCTAAAGAAGTGTACAGATTTTGGCAGAAAATAAACCTGCTTATCTCACGAAAGTAAACTTCTTTTAAAAACTTAATTTGAAATGCAGTGTAAAACTGCTGCCAAAACTAAAATATGATGTAGAGCAACACTGAACATCCAAGTTGTTCAACTCCCAAAGTTAAATAAGTGGAAGAAACAAGTTTTTTTTAGTTCTTTCTTAACATTTCGTATGAAGAGGTTTTCATAAGTCTTAGTTTGCTTTGAAAGTGTAGTGTATTCTTAGCCCCAAAACAGAACGTGCAGCTACAACAAACATCTTTATGTATGAAAATCACCTCCATGAGTGAGTCACTCTGCCAAAGTTCCTTCTTATAATCTAAGAAAGTGTACAGATTTTGCCTGAGAATCAACTTGTTTATCTCACGAAAGTAAGCTTGTTTTCAAAACGTACTTTGAAATACAGTGTAAAACTGCTTCCAAAACTAAAACTTGATGTAGAGCAACACTGAATATCACAAGTTGTTCAACTTCCAAAGTTAAGTAAGTGGAAGAAACAAGTTAATGGTAGTTCTTTCTTAACATTTCGTAGGAAGAGGGTTTCATTAGTCTTAGTTTGCTTTGAAAGTGTAGTGCATTCTTAGCCCCAAAACAAAACTTACAGCTACAACAAACATCTTTAGGTATGAAAATCACCTCCATGAGTGGAGTCACTCTGCCAAAGTTCCTTCTTTTACTCTAAAAAAGTGTACAGATTTTGCCTGAAAATCAACATGTTTATCTCACGAAAGTAAGCTTCTTTTCAAAACATACTTTGAAATACAGTGTAAAACTGCTTCCAAAACTAAAACTTGATGTAGAGCAATTCTGAACATCACAAGTTGTTCAACTTTCAAAGTAAAGTAAGTGTAAGAAACAAGTTTGTGTTAGTTCTTTCTTAACAATTCCTAGGAAGAGGGTTTCTTTAGTCTTAGTTTGCTTTGAAAGTGTAGTGCATTCTAAGGCCCAAAACAAAACGTGCAGCTACAACAAAAATCTTTAGGTATGAAAATTAGCTCCATGAGTGCAGTCCTTCTTTCAAAGATCTTTCTTATAATCTCAGAAAGTGTACAGATTTTGGCTGAGAATGAACATTCTTATCTAACGAAAGGAAGCTTCTTTTCATAACGTACTTAGAAATACCGTGTAAAACTGCTTACAAAACTAAAACTTGATGTAGAGCAACACTGAACATCACAAATTGTTCAACTTCCAAAGTTAAGTAAGTGGAAGAAAGAAGTTTGTGTTAGTTCTTTCTTAACATTTCGTAAGAAGAGGGTTTCTTTAGTCTTAGTTTGCTTTGAAAGTGTAGTGCATTCTAAGGCCCAAAACAAAACGTGCAGCTACAACAAAGATCTTTAGGTATGAAAATCAGCTCCATGAGTGCAGTCATTCTGCCAAAGATCTTTCTTATCATCTAAGAAAGTGTACAGATTTCGGCTGAGTATCAACATGCTTATCTCACGTAAGTAAGCTTCTTTTCAAAACGTACTTTGAAATACAGTGTAAAACTGCTTCCAAAACTAAAACTTGATGTAGAGCAACACTGAACATCACAAGTTGTTCAACTTCCAAAGTTAAGTAAGTGGAAGAATGAAGTTTGTGTTAGTTCTTTCTTAACATTTCGTAGGGAGAGGGTATATTTAGTCTTACTTTGCTTTGAAAGTATAGTGCATTCTAAGGCCCAAAACAAAACGTGCAGCTACAACAAAGATCTTAAGTATGAAAATCAGCTCCATGAGTGCAGTCATTCTGTCAAAGATCTTTCTGATACTGCAAGGAAGTGTACAGGTTTTGGCTGAAAATCAACCTGCTTATCTCACGAAAGTAAGCTTCTTTTCAAAACGTACTTTGAAATACAGTGTAAAACTGCTTCCAAAACTAAAACTTGATGTAGAGCAACCCTGAACATCACAAGTTGTTCAACTTCCAAAGTTAAGTAAGTGGAAGAAACAAGTTTGTGTTAGTTCATTCTTAACATTTCGTAGGAAGAGGTTGTCACAATTCTTATTTGCTTTGAAAGTATAATGCACTCTTAGCCCAAGAACAAAACTTGCAGATACAACAAAGATCTTTAGGTATGAAAATCAGCTCCATGAGTGCAGTCATTCTGCCAAAGATCTTTCTGATACGGCAAGGAAATATACAGTTTTTGGCTGAAAATCAACATGTGTATCTCACGAAAGTAAGCTTGTTTTCAAAACGGACTTTGAAATACAGTGTAAAACTGCTTCCAAAACTAAAACTTGATGTAGAGCAACAGTGAACATCACAAGTTGTTCAACTCCCAAAGTTAAGTAAGTGGAAGAAAGAAGTTTGTGTTAGTTCTTTCTTAACATTTCTTAGGAAGAGGGTTTCTTTAGTCTTAGTTTGCTTTGAAAGTGTAGTGCATTCTAAGGCCCAAAACAAAACGTGCAGCTACAACAAAGATCTTTAGGTATGAAAATCAGCTCCATGAGTGCAGTCATTCTGTCAAAGATCTTTCTGATACTGCAAGGTATTGTACAGATTTGGGCTGAAAATCAACCTGCTTATCTCACGAAAGTAAGCTTCTTTTCAAAACTTACTTGGAAATACAGTGTAAAACTGCTTCCAAAACTAAAACTTGATGTAGAGCAACACTGATCATCACAAGTTTTTCAACTTCCAAAGTAAAGTAAGTGAAAGAAACAAGTTTTTGTTAGTTCTTTCTTAACATTTCGTAGGAAGAAGTTTTCATTAGTCTTAGTTTGCCTTGAAAGTGTAGTGTATTCTTAGCCCCAAAACAAAACTTGAAGGTACAACAAGCATCTTTATGTATGAAAATCACCTCCATGAGTAGAGTCACTCTGCCAAAGTTCCTTCTTATAATCTAAGAAAGTGTACAGGTTTTGCCTGAGAATCAACATGTTTATCTCACGAAAGTAAGCTTATTTTCAAAAGATACTTTGAAATACAGTGTAAAACTGCTTCCAAAACTATAGCTTGATGTAGAGCAACACTGAACATCACAAGTTGTTCAACTCCCAAAGTTAAGTAAGTGGAAGAAATAAGTTTGTGTTAGTTCTTTCTTAACATTTCTTAGGAAGAGGGTTTCTTTAGTCTTAGTTTGGTTTGAAAGTATAGTGCCTTCTAAGGCCCAAAACAAAACGTGCTACTACAACAAAGATCTTTAGGTATGAAATTCAGCTCCATGAGGGCTGTCATTCTGCCAAAGATCTTTTTGATACGGCAAGGAAATGTACAGATTTTGGCTGAAAATCAACCTGCTTATCCCACGAAAGTAAGCTTCTTTTCAAAACTTACTTTGAAATACAGTGTAAAACTGCTTCCAAAACTAAAACTTGATGTAGAGCAACACTGAACATCACAAGTTGTTCAACTTCCAAAGTTAAGATAGTGGAAGAAACAACTTTTTGTTAGATCTTTCTTAACATTTCGTAGGACGAGGTTTTCATTGGTCTTAGTTTGCCTTGAAAGGGTTGTGCATTCTTAGCCCCAAAACAAAACTTGCAGCTACAACAAACATCTTTAGGTATGAAAATCACCTCCATGAGTGGAGTCACTCTGCCAAAGTTCCTTCTTATACTCTAAAGAAGTGTACAGATTTTGCCTGAAAATCAACATGTTTATCTCACGAAAGTAAGCTTCTTTTCAAAACATACTTTGAAATACAGTGTAAAACTGCTTCCAAAACTAAAACTTGATGTAGAGCAATTCTGAACATCACAAGTTGTTCAACTTTCAAAGTAAAGTAAGTGTAAGAACAAGTTTGTGTTAGTTCTTTCTTAACAATTCCTAGGAAGAGGGTTTCTTTAGTCTTAGTTTGCTTTGAAAGTGTAGTGCACTCTAAGGCCCAAAACAGAACGTGCAGCTACAACAAACATTTTTAGGTATGAAAATCAGCTCCATGACTGCAGTCATTCTGCCAAACATCTTACTGATACGGCAAGGAAATGTACAGATTTTGGGTGAAAATCCACATGTTTATCTCACGAAAGTAAGCTTCTTTTCAAAACGTACTTTGAAATACAGTGTAAAACTGCTTCCAAAACTAAAACTTGATGTAGAGCAACCCTGAACATCACAAGTTGTTCAACTTCCAAAGTTAAGTAAGTGGAAGAAACAAGTTTGTGTTAGTTCATTCTTAACATTTCGTAGGAAGAGGTTATCACAATTCTTATTTGCTTTGAAAGTATAATGCATTCTTAGCCCAAGAACAAAACTTGCAGATACAACAAAGATCTTTAGGTATGAAAATCAGCTCATGAGTGCAGTCATTCTGCCAAAGATCTTTCTGATGCGGCAAGGAAATATACAGTTTTTGGCCTAAAATCAACATGTGTATCTCACGAAAGTAAGCTTCTTTTCAAAACGTACTTTGAAATACAGTGTAAAACTGCTTCCAAAACTAAAACTTGATGTAGAGCAACACTGAACATCACAAGTTGTTCAACTCCCAAAGTTAAGTAAGTGGAAGAAAGAAGTTTGTGTTAGTTCTTTCTTAACATTTCTTAGGAAGAGGGTTTCTTTAGTCTTAGTTTGCTTTGAAAGTGTAGTGCATTCTAAGGCCCAACACAAAACGTGCAGCTACAACAAAGATCTTTAGGTATGAAAATCCGCTCCATGAGTGCAGTCATTCTACCAAAGATCTTTCTGATACGGCAAGGAAATGTACAGATTTTGGCTGAAAATCAACATGTTTATCTCACGAAAGTAAGCTTCTTTTCAAAACGTACTTTGAAATACAGTGTAAAACTGCTTCCAAAACTAAAACTTGATGTAGAGAAACGATGAACATCACAAATTGTTCAACTCCCAAAGTTAATTAAGTGGAAGAAACAAGTTTGTGTTAGTTCTTTCTTAACATTTCTTTGGAAGAAGGTTTCATTAGTCTGAGTTTGGCTTGAAAGTGTAGTGCATTCTTAGCCCCAAAACAAAACTTCCAGCTACAACAAACATCTTTAGGTATGAAAATCACCTCCATGAGTGGAGTCACTCTGCCAAAGTTCCTTCTTATAATCTAAGAAAGTGTACAGTTTTTGCCTGAGAATCAACATGTTTATCTCACGAAAGTAAGCTTATTTTCAAAAGATAGTTTGAAATACAGTGTAAAACTGCTTCCAAAACTAAAACTTGATGTAGAGCAACACTGAACATCACAAGTTGTTCAACTTCCAAATTTAAGTAAGTGGAAGAAAGAAATTTGTGTTAGTTCTATCTTAACATTTCGTAGGATGAGGGTTTCATTAGTCTTAGTTTGCCTTGAAAGTGTAGTGCATTCTTAGCCCCAAAACAAAACTTGCAGCTACAACAAACATCTTTAGGTATGAAAATCACCTCCATGAGTGGAGTCACTCTGCCAAAGCTCCTTCTTATAATCTAAGAAAGTGTACAGGTTTTGCCTGAGAATCAACATGTTTATCCCAGGAAAGTAAGCTTCTTTTCAAAACGTACTTTGAAATAGAGTGTAAAACTGCTACCAAAATTAAAACTTGATGTAGGGCAACACTGAACATCACAATTTGTTCAACTTCCAAAGTTAAGTAAGTGGAAGAAAGAAGTTTGTGTTAGTTCTTTCTTAACATTTCGTAGGAAGAGGGTTTCTTTAGTCTTAGTTTGCTTTGAAAGTGTAGTGCATTCTAAGGCCCAAAACAAAACGTGCAGCTACAACAAAGATCTTTAGGTATGAAAATCAGCTCCATGAGTGCAGTCATTCTGTCAAAGATCTTTCTGATACTGCAAGGAATTTTACAGTTTTTGGCTGAAAATCAACCTGCTTATCTCACGAAAGAAAGCTTCTTTTCAAAACGTACTTTGAAATATAGTGTAAAACTCCTTCCAAAACTAAAACTTGATGTAGAGAAACACTGAACATCACAAGTTGTTCAACTCCCAAAGTAAAGTAAGTGGAAGAAAGACGTTTGTGTTAGTTCTTTCTTAACATTTCGTAGGAAGAGGTTTTCTTTAGTCTTAGTTTTCTTTGTAAGTGTAGTGCATTCTTAGCCCCAAAACAAAACTTGCAGCTACAACAAACATCTTTAGGTATGAAAATCACCTCCATGAGTGGAGTCACTCTGCCAAAGTTCCTTCTTATAATCTAAGAAAGTGTACAGATTTTGCCTGAGAATCAACATGTTTATCTCACGAAAGTAAGCTTATTTTCAAAAGATACTTTGAAATACAGTGTAAAACTACTTCCAAAACTAAACCTTGATGTAGAGCCACACTGAATATCGCAAGTTGTTCAACTTCCAAAGTTAAGTAAGTGGAAGAAAGAAGTTTGTGTTAGTTCTATCTTAACATTTTGTAATAAGAGGGTTTCATTAGTCTTAGTTTGCCTTGAAAGTGTAGTGCATTCGTAGCCCCAAAACAAAACTTGCAGCTACAACAAACATCTTTAGGTATGAAAATCACCTCCATGAGTGGAGTCACTCTGCCAAAGTTCCTTCTTATAATCTAAGAAAGTGTACAGATTTTGCTTGAAAATCAACATGTTTATCCCAGGAAAGTAAGCTACTTTTCAAAACGTACTTTGAAATACAGTGTAAAACTGCTTCCAAAACTAAAACTTGATGTAGAGCAACACTGAACATCACAAGTTTTTCAACTTCCAAAGTTAAGTAAGTGGAAGAAAGAAGTTTGTGTTAGTTCTTTCTTAACATTTCGTAGGAAGAGGGTTTCTTTAGTCTTAGTTTGCTTTGAAAGTGTAGTGCATTCTAAGGCCCAAAACAAAACGTGCAGCTACAACAAAGATCTTTAGGTATGAACATCAGCTCCATGAGTGCATTCATTCTGTCAAAGATCTTTCTGATACTGCAAGGAAGTTTACAGTTTTTGGCTGAAAATCAACCTGCTTATCTCACGAAAGTAAGCTTCTTTTCAAAACGTATTTTGAAATACAGTGTAAAACTGCTTCCAAAACTAAAACTTGATGTAGAGCGATACTGAACATCACAAGTTGTTCAACGTGCAAAGTTAAGTAAGTGGAAGAAAAAAGTTTCTGTTAGTTCTTTCTTAACATTTCGTAGGAAGAGGTTATCACTAGCCTTAATTTGACTTGAAAGTGTAGTGCATTCTTAGCCCCAAAACAAAACTTGCAGTTACAACAAACATCTTTAGGTATGAAAATCACCACCATGAGTGGAGTCACTCATGCAAAGGTCCTTCTTATACTCTAAAGAAGTGTACAGATTTTGGCAGAAAATAAACCTGCTTATCTCACGAAAGTAAACTTCTTTTAAAAACTTAATTTGAAATGCAGTGTAAAACTGCTGCCAAAACTAAAATTTGATGTAGAGCAACACTGAACATCCAAGTTGTTCAACTCCCAAAGTTAAATAAGTGGAAGAAACAAGTTTTTTTTAGTTCTTTCTTAACATTTCGTATGAAGAGGTTTTCATAAGTCTTAGTTTGCCTTGAAAGTGTAGTGTATTCTTAGCCCCAAAACAAAACGTGCAGCTACAACAAACATCTTTATGTATGAAAATCACCGCCATGAGTGAGTAACTCTGCCAAAGTTCCTTCTTATAATCTAAGAAAGTGTACAGATTTTGCCTGAGAATCAACTTGTTTATCTCACGAAAGTAAGATTGTTTTCAAAACGTACTTTGAAATACAGTGTAAAACTGCTTCCAAAACTAAAACTTGATGTAGAGCAACACTGAATATCACAAGTTGTTCAACTTCCAAAGTTAAGTAAGTGGAAGAAACAAGTTAATGGTAGTTCTTTCTTAACATTTCGTAGGAAGAGGGTTTCATTAGTCTTAGTTTGCTTTGAAAGTGTAGTGCATTCTTAGCCCCAAAACAAAACTTGCAGCTACAACAAAGATCTTTAGGTATGAAAATCAGCTCCATGAGTGCAGTCATTCTGTCAAAGATCTTTCTGATACTGCAAGGTATTGTACAGATTTGGGCTGAAAATCAACCTGCTTATCTCACGAAAGTAAGCTTCTTTTCAAAACTTACTTGGAAATACAGTGTAAAACTGCTTCCAAAACTAAAACTTGATGTAGAGCAACACTGATCATCACAAGTTTTTCAACTTCCAAAGTAAAGGAAGTGAAAGAAACAAGTTTTTGTTAGTTCTTTCTTAACATTTCGTAGGAAGAAGTTTTCATTAGTCTTAGTTTGCCTTGAAAGTGTAGTGTATTCTTAGCCCCAAAACAAAACTTGAAGGTACAACAAGCATCTTTATGTATGAAAATCACCTCCATGAGTAGAGTCACTCTGCCAAAGTTCCTTCTTATAATCTAAGAAAGTGTACAGGTTTTGCCTGAGAATCAACATGTTTATCTCACGAAAGTAAGCTTATTTTCAAAAGATACTTTGAAATACAGTGTAAAACTGCTTCCAAAACTATAGCTTGATGTAGAGCAACACTGAACATCACAAGTTGTTCAACTTCCAAAGTTAAGTAAGTGGAAGAAATAAGTTTGTGTTAGTTCTTTCTTAACATTTCTTAGGAAGAGGGTTTCTTTAGTCTTAGTTTGGTTTGAAAGTATAGTGCCTTCTAAGGCCCAAAACAAAACGTGCTACTACAACAAAGATCTTTAGGTATGAAATTCAGCTCCATGAGTGCAGTCATTCTGCCAAAGATCTTTTTGATACGGCAAGGAAATGTACAGATTTTGGCTGAAAATCAAACTGCTTATCCCACGAAAGTAAGCTTCTTTTCAAAACTTACTTTGAAATACAGTGTAAAACTGCTTCCAAAACTAAAACTTGATGTAGAGCAACACTGAACATCACAAGTTGTTCAACTTCCAAAGTTAAGATAGTGGAAGAAACAACTTTTTGTTAGATCTTTCTTAACATTTCGTAGGACGAGGTTTTCATTGGTCTTAGTTTGCCTTGAAAGGGTTGTGCATTCTTAGCCCCAAAACAAAACTTGCAGCTACAACAAACATCTTTAGGTATGAAAATCACCTCCATGAGTGGAGTCACTCTGCCAAAGTTCCTTCTTATACTCTAAAGAAGTGTACAGATTTTGCCTGAAAATCAACATGTTTATCTCACGAAAGTAAGCTTCTTTTCAAAACATACTTTGAAATACAGTGTAAAACTGCTTCCAAAACTAAAACTTGATGTAGAGCAATTCTGAACATCACAAGTTGTTCAACTTTCAAAGTAAAGTAAGTGTAAGAACAAGTTTGTGTTAGTTCTTTCTTAACAATTCCTAGGAAGAGGGTTTCTTTAGTCTTAGTTTGCTTTGAAAGTGTAGTGCACTCTAAGGCCCAAAACAGAACGTGCAGCTACAACAAACATTTTTAGGTATGAAAATCAGCTCCATGACTGCAGTCATTCTGCCAAGAATCTTACTGATACGGCAAGGAAATGTACAGATTTTGGCTGAAAATCCACATGTTTATCTCACGAAAGTAAGCTTCTTTTCAAAACGTACTTTGAAATACAGTGTAAAACTGCTTCCAAAACTAAAACTTGATGTAGAGCAACCCTGAACATCACAAGTTGTTCAACTTCCAAAGTTAAGTAAGTGTAAGAAACAAGTTTGTGTTAGTTCTTTCTTAACATTTCGTAGGAAGAGGGTATCTTTAGTCTTAGTTTGCTTTGAAAGTGTAGTGCATTCTAAGGCCCAAAACAAAACGTGCAGCTACAACAAAGGTCTTTAAGCATGAAAATCAGCTCCATGAGTGCAGTCTTTCTGTCAAAGATCTTTCGTATACTGAAAGATATTGTACACATTTGGGCTGAAAATCAACCTGCTTATCTCACGAAAGTAAGCTTCTTTTCAAAACGTACTTTGAAATACAGTGTAAAACTGCTTCCAAAACTAAAACTTGATGTATAGGAACACTGAATATCAGAAGTTGTTCAATTTCCAAAGTTAAGTAAGTGGAGGAAACAAGTTTGTGTTAGTTCTTTCTTAACATTTCCTAGGAAGAGGTTATCACTAGTCTTAATTTGCCTTGAAATTGTAGTGCTGTCTTAGCCCCAAAACAAAACTTGCAGCTACAACAAACATCTTTAGGTATGAAAATCACCTCCATGAGTGGAGTCACTCATCTAAATGTCCTTCTTATACTCTAAAGATGTGTACAGATTTTGGCAGAAAATCAACCTGCTTATCTCACGAAAGTAAGCTTCTTTTCAAAACGTACTTTGAAATACAGTGTAAAACTGCTGCCAAAACTAAAACTTGATGTAGAGCAACACTGAACATCACAAGTTGTTCAACTCCCAAAGTTAAGTAAGTGGAAGAAACAAGTTTGTGTTAGTTCTTTCTTAACATTTCGTAGGAAGAGGTTTTCATTAGTCTTAGTTTGCCTTGAAATTGTAGTGCATTCTTAGCCCCAAAACAAAACGTGCAGCTTCAACAAATATCTTTAGGTATGAAAATTACCTCCATGACTGGAGTCACTCTACCAAAGTTCCTTCTTATAATCTAAGAAAGTGTACAGATTTTGCCTGAGAATCAACTTGTTTATCTCACGAAATTAAGCTTGTTTTCAAAACGTACTTTGAAATACAGTGTAAAACTGCTTCCAAAACTAAAACTTGATGTAGAGCAACACTGAACAGCACAAGTTGTTCAACTTCCAAAGTTAAGAAAGTGTAAGAAACAAGTTTGTGTTAGTTCTTTCTTAACATTTCGTAGGAAGAGGTTATCACAATTCTTAATTTGCTTTGAAAGTATAGTGCATTCTTAGCCCAAAAACAAAACTTGCAGCTACAGCAAACATCTTTAGGTATGAAAATCAGCTCCATGAGTGCAGTCATTCTGCCAAAGATCTTTCTGATACGGCAAGGAAATGTACAGATTTTGGCTGAAAATCAACATGCTTATCTCACTAAAGTAAGCTTGTTTTCAAAACGTACTTTGAAATATAGTGTAAAATTGCCTCCAAAACTAAGACTTGAAGTAGAGCAACACTGAACATCACAAGTTGTTCAACTTCTAAAGTTAAGTAATTGGTAGAAACAAGTTTTTGTTAGATATTTCTTAACATTTCGTAGGACGAGGGTTTCTTTGGTCTTAGTTTGCCTTGAAAGTGTAGTGCATTCTTAGCCCAAAAACAAAACTTGCAGCTACAAGAAACATCTATAGGCATGAAAATCACCTCCATGAGTGGAGTCACTCATCTTAATGTCCTTCTTATACTCTAAAGGTGTGTACAGATTTTGGCAGAAAATCAACCTGCTTATCTCACGAAAGTAAGCTTCTTCTTTTTTTTTTTTTATTAATTACTTTATTTATTTTTGTATATACTTTCAATCATATTGTTTGGCTTACAATGAGACCATTTCGATATGTGAACATTTCTCCCCAGACCCGTTGATCGAAATATCTTCAACAGATAACACCACACCTCCCCATCCCGTCGATTGGTCCAACCACTGTGGAGAATAATTTGGAGATTCCTCAAAAATCTACAGATAGATCTGCCATATGATCCAGAGATCCCACTCCTCGGTATCTACCCAAAAGACAGAAGAATCCTTCATTGGAAAAGTGCTTGCACATCGATGTTTATTGCGGCACTATTCACAATTGCTAAGTCATGGAACCAACCCAGATGCCCCCATATGGAGGAATGGATTGAAAAACTGTGGCACATATACTCTATGGAATACTACTCAGCCATAAAAACCAACAGAGCCCTGGCTTTTGACAGAAAGTGGAAGAATATGGAAGATGTACTGCTGAGTGAGGCAAGCCAGGCTATGAAGGAGAGACATTGTATGTCCCCACTTAACATATACCGTTTGTCTGCATTCTATGTCTGAAAGTAAGCTTCTTTTCAAAACGTATTTTGAAATACAGGGTAAAACTGCTGCCAAAACTAAAACTTGATGTAGAGCAACACTGAACATCACAAGTTGTTCAACTCCCAAAGTTTAGTAAGTTGAAGAAACAAGTTTGTGTTAGTTCTTTCTTAACATTTCGTAGGAAGAGTTTTTCATTAGTCTTAGTTTGCCTTGAAAGTGTAGTGCAGTCTAAGCCCCAAAACAAAACTTGCAGCTACAACAAACATCTTTAGGTATGAAAATCACCTCCATAAGTGGAGTCACTCATCTAAATGTCCTTCTTATACTCTAAAGATGTGTACAGATTTTGGCAGAAAATCAACCTGCTTATCTCATGAAAGTAAGATTCTTTTCAAAACGTACTTTGAAATACAGTGTAAAACTGCTGCCAAAACTAAAACTTGATGTAGAGCAACACTGAACATCACAAGTTGTTCAACTCCCAAAGTTAAGTAAGTGGAAGAAACAAGTTTGTGATAGTTCTTTCTTAACATTTCATAGGAAGAGGTTTTCATTAGTCTTAGTTTGCCTTGAAATTGTAGTGCATTCTTAGCCCCAAAACAAAACGTGCAGCTACAACAAATATCTTTAGGTATGAAAATTACCTCCATGACTGGAGTCACTCTACCAAAGTTCCTTCTTATAATCTAAGAAAGTGTACAGATTTTGCCTGAGAATCAACTTGTTTATCTCACGAAAGTAAGCTTGTTTTCAAAACGTACTTTGAAATACAGTGTAAAACTGCTTCCAAAACTAAAACTTGATGTAGAGCAACACTGAACAGCACAAGTTCTTCAACTTCCAAAACTAAGAAAGTGTAAGAAACAAGTTTGTCTTAGTTCTTTCTTAACATTTCGTAGGAAGAGGTTATCACAATTCTTAATTTGCTTTGAAAGTATAGTGCATTCTTAGCACAAAAACAAAACTTGCAGCTACAGGAAACATCTTTAGGTATTAAAATCAGCTCCATGAGTGCAGTCATTCTGCCAAAGATCTTTCTGATACGGCAAGGAAATGTACAGATTTTGGCTGAAAATCAACATGCTTATCTCACTAAAGTAAGCTTGTTTTCAAAACGTACTTTGAAATATAGTGTAAAATTGCTTCAAAAACTAAGACTTGAAGTAGAGCAACACTGAACATCACAAGTTGTTCAACTTCTAAAGTTAAGTAAGTGGAAGAAACAAGTTTTTGTTAGATCTTTCTTAACATTTCGTAGGACGAGGCTTTCTTTGGTCTTAGTTTGCCTTGAAAGTGTAGTGCATTCTTAGCCCAAAAACAAAACTTGCAGCTACAAGAAACATCTATAGGTATGAAAAACACCTCCATGAGTGGAGTCACTCGTCTTAATGTCCTTCTTATACTCTAAAAATGTGTACAGATTTTGGCAGAAAATCAACCTGCTTATCTCACGAAAGTAAGCTTCTTTTCAAAACGTACTTTGAAATACAGTGTAAAACTGCTGCCAAAACTAAAACTTGATGTAGAGCAACACTGAACATCACAAGTTGTTCAACTCCCAAAGTTAAGTAAGTGGAAGAAAGAAGTTTGTGTTAGTTCTTTCTTAACATTTCATAGGAAGAGGTTTTCATTAGTGTTAGTTTGCCTTGAAAGTGTAGTGCATTCTTAGCCCCAAAACAAAACGTGCAGCTACAACAAATATCTTTAGGTATGAAAATCACCTCCATGACTGGAGTCACTCTACCATAGTTCCTTCTTATAATCTAAGAAAGTGTACAGATTTTGCCTGAGAATCAACTTGTTTATCTCACGAAAGTAAGCTTGTTTTCAAAACGTACTTTGAAATACAGTGTAAAACTGCTTCCAAAACTAAAACTTGATGTAGAGCAACACTGAACAGCACAAGTTGTTCAACTTCCAAAGTTAAGAAAGTGTAAGAAACAAGTTTGTCTTAGTTCTTTCTTAACATTTCGCAGGAAGAGGTTATCACAATTCTTAAATTGCTTTGAAAGTATAGTGCATTCTTAGCCCAAAAACAAAACTTGCAGCTACAGCAAACATCTTTAGATATGAAAATCACCTCCATGAGTGCAGTTATTCTGCCCAAGATCTTTCTGATAAGGCAAGGAAATGTACAGATTTTGGCTGAAAATCAACATGCTTATCTCACTAAAGTAAGCTTGTTTTCAAAACGTACTTTGAAATATAGTGTAAAACTGCTTCCAAAACTAAAACTTGAAGTAGAGCAACACTGAACATCACAAGTTGTTCAACTTCTAAAGTTAAGTTAGTGGAAGAAACAAGTTTTTGTTAGATCTTTCTTAACATTTCGTAGGACGAGGGTTTCTTTGGTCTTAATTTGCCATGAAAGTGTAGTGCATTCTTAGCCCAAAAACAAAACTTGCACCTACAACTAACATCTATAGGTATGAAAATCACCTCCATGAGTGGAGTCACTCTGCCTAAGTTCCTTCTTATAATATAAGAAAGTGTACAGATTTTGCCTGAAAATCAACATGTTTATCTCACGAAAGTAAGGTTCTTTTCAAAATGTACTTTCAGAGATTTTCCTGGACTGCCAGCACGCAATAGCGTCTCCTGCAAATCTCTGGCCAGCAAGGGATACTGAGGGAGGGTCACCTCTGACCCCCACCCCACTTCCAGACCCCCAGGTCCCAGACTCCATCTTCTAGACTATCCTGGACTGCCAGCAGGCAATAGCGTCTACTTCAAGCCTCAGGCCAGCAAGGTATACTGAGGGAGGGTCACCTCTGACCCCCACCCCACTTCCAGACCCACAGGCCCCAGACTCCACCTTCTAGGTAGGTAGCCAGGATCTCCTTGAGGCGGTTTTTTTTTTTTTTTTTTTCCCTTGAACCCACTGCATTCTCTTGTTAACACCTAGCCTCTTGCCAGCAAGTGATACTGAGGGAGGGTCACCTCTGTCCCCCACCCCACTTCCAGACCCCCAGCCCCCAGACTCCACCTTCTAGGTAGGTAGCCAGGATCTCCTTGTGGCGGTTTTTTTTTTTTTTTTCCTTGAACCCCCTGCATTCTCTTGTTAACACCTAGCTCTCCTCCCCCCAGACTTTCCTGGACTGACAGCAGGCAATAGCGTCTCCTGCATGCCTCTGGCCAGCAAGGGATACTGAGGGAGGGTCACCTCTGACCCCCACCCCACTTCCAGACCCCCAGGCCCCAGATTCCAACTTCTAGGTAGGTAGCCAGGATATCCTTGAGGCGTTTTTTTTTTTTTTCTTTTCCCTTGAACCCCCTGCATTCCCTTGTTAACACCTAGCTCTCCTTCTCCCCCCAGACTTTCCTGGACTGCCAGCAGGCAATAGCATCTCCTGCAAGCCTCTGGCCAGCAAGGGATACTGAGGGAGGGTCATCTCTGACCCCCACCCCATTTCCAGACCGCCTGGCCCCATACTCCACCTTCTAAGTAGGTAGCCAGGATCTCCTTGAGGCGGTTTTTTTTTTTTCCTTTTCCCTTGAACCCTCTGCATTCTCTTGATAACACCTAGCTCTCCTTCTCTCCCCAGAATTTCCTGGACTGCCAGCAGGCAATAGCCTCTCCTGCAAGCCTCTGGCCAGCAAGGGATACTGAGGGAGGGTCACCTCTGACCCCCAACCCACTTCCAGACCACCAGGCCCCAGACTCCAACTTCTAGGTAGGTACCCAGGATCTACTTGAGGCATATTTTTTTTTTTTTTTCCCTTGAACCCCCTGAATTCTCTTGTTGACACCTAGCTCTCCTTCTCCCCCCAGAATTTCTGGGACTGCCAGCAGGCAATAGCGTCTCCTGCAAGACTCTGGTCAGCAAGGGATACTGAGGGAGGGTCACCTCTGACACCCACCCCACTTCCAGACCCCCAGGCCCCAGTCTCCAAATTCTAGGTCGCTAGCCAAGATCTCCTTGAGGCGTTTTTTTTTTTTTTTTTCTATTGCCTTGATCCCCCTGCATTCTCTTGTTAACACCTAGCTCTCCTTCTCCCCCCAGACTTTCCTGGACTGCCAGCAGGCAATAGCGTCTCCTGCAAGCCTCTGGCCAGCAAGGGATACTGAGGGAGGGTCACCTCTGACCCCCATCCCACTTCCAGACCCCCAGGCCCCAGACTCCACCTTATAGGTGGGTAGTCAGGATCTCCATGAGGCGGTTTTTTTTTTTTTCTTTTCCCTTGAACCCCCTGCATTCTCTTGTTAACACCTAGCTCTCCTTATCCCCCCAGAATTTCCTGGACTGCCAGCAGGGAATAGAGTCTCCTGCAAGCCTCTGGCCAGGAAGGGATACTGAGGGAGGGTCACCTCTGACCCTCACCCCACTTCCAGACCCACAGGCCCCAGACTCCAACTTCTGGGTAGGTAGCCAGGATCTCCTTGAGGCGGTTTTTTTTTTCTTTTACCTTGAATCACCTGCATTCTCTTGTTAACACCTAGCTCTCCTTATCCCCCCAGAATTTCCTGGACTGCCAGCAGGCAATAGCATCTCCTGCAAGCCTCTGGCGAGCAAGAGATACTGAGGGAGAGTTACCTCTGAACCCCACCCAACTTCCAGACCCCCAGGCCCGAGACTCCACCTTCTAGGTAGGTAGCCAGGATCTCCTTGAGGCGGATTTTTTCTTTTCTTTTCCCTTGAACCCTCTGCATGCTCTTGTTGACACCTAGCTCTCCTTCTCCCCCCAGATTTTCCAGGACAGCCAGCAGGCAATAGCGTCTCCTGCATGCCTCTGGCCAGCAAGGGATACTGAGGGAGGGTCACCTCTGACCCCCACCCCACTTCCAGACCCCCAGGCCACAGACTCCACCTTCTAGGTAGTTACCCAGTATCTCCTTGAGGCCGTTTTTTTTTTTTTTTTCTTTTCCCTTGAACCCCCTGCATTCTCTTGTTAACACCTAGCTCTCCTTCGCCCCCCAGAATTTCCTGGACTGCCAGCAGGAAATAGCGTCTCCTGCAAGCCTCTGGCCAGCAAGGGATACTGAGGGAGGGTCACCTCTGACTCCCACCCCACTTCCAGACCCCCAGGACCCAGACTCCAACTTCTAGGTAGGTAGCCAGGATCTCCATGAGGCGGTTTTTTTTTTTTCTTTACTCTTGAACCCCCTGCATTCTCTTGTTAACACCTAGGTCTCCTTCTCCCCCCAGACTTTCCTGGACTGCCAGCAGGCAATAGCATCTCCTGCAAGCCTCTGGCCAGCAAGGGATACTGACGTAGGGTCACCTCTGACCCCCACCCCACATCCAGACCCCCAGGCCTCAGACTCCACCTTCCAGGTAGGTAGCCAGGATCTCCTTGAGGCGGTTTTTTTTTTTTCTTTTCCCTTTAACCCCCTGCATTCTCTTGTTAACACCTAGCTCTCCTTCTCCCCCCAGACTTTCCTGGACTGCCAGCAGGCAATAGCGTCTCCTGCAAGCCTCTGGCCAGCAAGGGATACTGAGGGAGGGTCATCTCTGACCCCCACCCCACATCCAGACCACCAGGCCCCAGACTCCAACTTCTAGGTAGGTAGCCAGGATCTCCTTGAGTCGTTTTTTTTTTTTCTTTTCCCTTGAACCCCTTGCATTCTCTTGTTAACACCTAGCTCTCCTTCTCCCCCCAGACTTTCCTGGACTGCCAACAGGCAATAGCGTCACCTGCAAGCCTCTGGCCAGCAAGGGATACTGAGCGAGGGTCACCTCTGACTCCCACCCCACTTCCAGACCCCCAGGCCCAAGACTCCACCTTCTAGGTAGGTAGCCAGGATCTCCTTGAGGCGGTTTTTTTTTTTTCTTCTTTTCCTTTGAATGCCCTGCATTCTCTTGTTAACACCTAGCTCTCCTTATCCCCCCAGAGTTTCCTGACTGCCAGGAGTCAATACCGTCTCCTGCAAGCCTCTGGCCAAAAAGGGATACTGAGGGAGATTCACCTCTGAACTCCCACCCCACTTCCAGACCCCCAGGCCCCAGACTCCACCTTCTAGGTAGGTAGCCAGGATCTCCATGAGGCGGTTTTTTTTTTTTTTTCTTTTCCCTTGAACCCCCTGCATTCTCTTGTTAACACCTAGCTCTCCTTCTCCCCCCAGACTTTCCTGGAATGCCAGCAGGCAATAGCGTCTCCTGCAAGCCTCTGGCCAGCAAGGGATACTGAGGGAGGGTCACCTCTGACCCCCATCCCACTTCCAGACCCCCAGGCCCCAGACTCCACCTTCTAGGTGGGTAGTCAGGATCTCCTTGAAGCGGTTTTTTTTTTTTCTTTTCCCTTGAACCCCCTGCATTCTCTTGTAAACACCTAGCTCTCCTTCTGCCCCCAGATTTTCCAGGCCTGCCAGCAAGCAATAGCGTCTCCTGCAAGCCTCTTGCCAGCAAGGGATACTGAGGGAGGGTCACCTCTGACTCCCACCCCACTTCCAGACCCCCAGGCCCCAGACTCCACCTTCTGGGTAGGTAGCCAGGATCTCCTTGAGGCGGTTTTTTTTTTTCTTTTACCTTGAACCACCTGCATTCTCTTGTTAACACCTAGCTCTCCTTATCCCCCCAGAATTTCCTGGACTGCCAGCAGGCAATAGCATCTCCTGCAAGCCTCTGGCGAGCAAGGGATACTGAGGGAGAGTTACCTCTGAACCCCACCCAACTTCCAGACCCCCAGGCCGAGACTCCACCTTCTAGGTAGGTAGCCAGGATCTCCTTGAGGCGGTTTTTTTCTTTTCTTTTTCCTTGAACCCTCTGCATGCTCTTGTTAACACCTAGCTCTCCTTCTCCCCCCAGATTTTCCAGGACAGCCAGCAGGCAATAGCGTCTCCTGCATGCCTCTGGCCAGCAAGGGATACTGAGGGAGGGTCACCTCTGACCCCCACCCCACTTCCAGACCCCCAGGCCCAAGACTCCACCTTCTAGGTAGGTAGCCAGGATCTCCATGAGGCGTTTTTTTTTTTTTTTTTCTTTTCGCTTGAACCCCCTGCATTCTCTTGTTAACACCTAGCTCTCCTTCTCCCCCCAGAATTTCCTGGACTGCCAGCAGGCAATAGCTTCTCGTGCAAGCCTCTGGCCAGCAAGGGATACTGAGGGAGGGTCACCTCTGACACCCACCCCACATCCAGACCCCCAGGCGTCAGACTCCACCTTCCAGGTAGGTAGCCAGGATCTCCTTGAGGCGGTTTTTTTTTTTTTTCTTTTCCCTTGAACCCCTGCATTCTCTTGTAAACACCTAGGTCTCCTTCTCCCCCCAGACTTTCCTGGACTGCCAGCAGGCAATAGCGTCTCCTGCAAGCCTCTGGCCAGCAAGGGATACTGAGGGAGGGTCACCTCTGACCGCCACCCCACTTCAAGACCCCCCAGGCCCCAGACTCCACCTTCTAGGTAGGTAGCCAGGATCTCCTTGAGGCGGTTTTTTTTTTCTTCTTTTCCCTTGAATGCCCTGCATTCTCTTGTTAACACCTAGCTCTCCTTATCCCCCCAGAGTTTCCTGGACTGCCAGGAGTCAATAGCGTCTCCTGCAAGCCTCTGGCCAACAAGGGATACTGAGGGAGATTCACCTCTGAACCCCACCCCACTTCCAGACCCCCAGGCCCCAGACTCCACCTTCTAGGTAGGTAGCCAGGATCTCCATGAGGCGGTTTTTTTTTTTTTCTTTTCCCTTGAACCCCCTGCATTCTCTTGTTAACACCTAGCTCTCCTTCTCCCCCAGACTTTCCTGGACTGCCAGCAGGCAATAGCGTCTCCTGCAAGCCTCTTGCCAGCAAGGGATACTGAGGCAGGGTCACCTCTGACTCCCACCCCACTTCCAGACCCCCAGGACCCAGACTCCACCTTCTAGGTAGGTAGCCAGGATCTCCATGAGGCGGTTTTTTTTTTTTTTCTTTTCCCTTGAACCCCCTGCATTCTCTTGTTAACACCTAGCTCTCCTTATCCCCCAGACTTTCCTGGACTGCCAGCAGGGAATAGCGTCTCCTGCAAGCCTCTGGCCAGGAAGGGATACTGAGGGAGGGTCACCTCTGACCCTCACCCCACTTCCAGACCCCCAGGCCCCAGACTCCACCTTCTGGGTAGGTAGCCAGGATCTCCTTGAGGCGGTTTTTTTTTTTCTTTTACCTTGAATCACCTGCATTCTCTTGTTAACACCTAGCTCTCCTTATCCCCCCAGAATTTCCTGGACTGCCAGCAGGCAATAGCATCTCCTGCAAGCCTCTGGCGAGCAAGGGATACTGAGGGAGAGTTACCTCTGAACCCCACCCAACTTCCATACCCCCAGGCCGAGACTCCACCTTCTAGGTAGGTAGCCAGGATCTCCTTGAGGCGGTTTTTTTCTTTTCTTTTTCCTTGAACCCTCTGCATGCTCTTGTTAACACCTAGCTCTCCTTCTCCCCCCAGATTTTCCAGGACAGCCAGCAGGCAATAGCGTCTCCTGCATGCCTCTGGCCAGCAAGGGATACTGAGGGAGGGTCACCTCTGACCCCCACCCCACTTCCAGACCCCCAGGCCCAAGACTCCACCTTCTAGGTAGGTAGCCAGGATCTCCATGAGGCGTTTTTTTTTTTTTTTTTTCTTTTCGCTTGAACCCCCTGCATTCTCTTGTTAACACCTAGCTCTCCTTCTCCCCCCAGAATTTCCTGGACTGCCAGCAGGCAATAGCTTCTCGTGCAAGCCTCTGGCCAGCACGGGATAATGAGGGAGGGTCACCTCTGACACCCACCCCACATCCAGACCCCCAGGCGTCAGACTCCACCTTCCAGGTAGGTAGCCAGGATCTCCTTGAGGCGGTTTTTTTTTTTTTCTTTTCCCTTGAACCCCTGCATTCTCTTGTAAACACCTAGGTCTCCTTCTCCCCCCAGACTTTCCTGGACTGCCAGCAGGCAATAGCGTCTCCTGCAAGCCTCTGGCCAGCAAGGGATACTGAGGGAGGGTCACCTCTGACCGCCACCCCACTTCAAGACCCCCCAGACCCCAGACTCCACCTTCTAGGTAGGTAGCCAGGATCTCCTTGAGGCGGTTTTTTTTTTCTTCTTTTCCCTTGAATGCCCTGCATTCTCTTGTTAACACCTAGCTCTCCTTATCCCCCCAGAGTTTCCTGGACTGCCAGGAGTCAATAGCGTCTCCTGCAAGCCTCTGGCCAACAAGGGATACTGAGGGAGATTCACCTCTGAACCCCACCCCACTTCCAGACCCCCAGGCCCCAGACTCCACCTTCTAGGTAGGTAGCCAGGATCTCCATGAGGCGGTTTTTTTTTTTTTCTTTTCCCTTGAACCCCCTGCATTCTCTTGTTAACACCTAGCTCTCCTTCTCCCCCAGACTTTCCTGGACTGCCAGCAGGCAATAGCGTCTCCTGCAAGCCTCTTGCCAGCAAGGGATACTGAGGGAGGGTCACCTCTGACTCCCACCCCACTTCCAGACCCCCAGGACCCAGACTCCACCTTCTAGGTAGGTAGCCAGGATCTCCATGAGGCGGTTTTTTTTTTTTTCTTTTCCCTTGAACCCCCTGCATTCTCTTGTTAACACCTAGCTCTCCTTATCCCCCCAGACTTTCCTGGACTGCCAGCAGGGAATAGCGTCTCCTGCAAGCCTCTGGCCAGGAAGGGATACTGAGGGAGGGTCACCTCTGACCCTCACCCCACTTCCAGACCCCCAGGCCCCAGACTCCACCTTCTGGGTAGGTAGCCAGGATCTCCTTGAGGCGGTTTTTTTTTTCTTTTACCTTGAATCACCTGCATTCTCTTGTTAACACCTAGCTCTCCTTATCCCCCCAGAATTTCCTGGACTGCCAGCAGGCAATAGCATCTCCTGCAAGCCTCTGGCGAGCAAGGGATACTGAGGGAGAGTTACCTCTGAACCCCAACCAACTTCCAGACCCCCAGGCCGAGACTCCACCTTCTAGGTAGGTAGCCAGGATCTCCTTGAGGCGGTTTTTTTCTTTTCTTTTTCCTTGAACCCTCTGCATGCTCTTGTTAACACCTAGCTCTCCTTCTCCCCCCAGATTTTCCAGGACAGCCAGCAGGCAATAGCGTCTCCTGCATGCCTCTGGCCAGCAAGGGATACTGAGGGAGGGTCACCTCTGACCCCCACCCCACTTCCAGACCCCCAGGCCACAGACTCCACCTTCTAGGTAGTTACCCAGTATCTCCTTGAGGCCGTTTTTTTTTTTCTTTTCCCTTGAACCCCCTGCATTCTCTTGTTAACACCTAGCTCTCCTTCTCCCCCCAGACTTTCCTGGAATGCCAGCAGGCAATAGCGTCTCCTGCAAGCCTCTGGCCAGCAAGGGATACTGAGGGAGGGTCACCTCTGACCCCCATCCCACTTCCAGACCCCCAGGCCCCAGACTCCACCTTCTAGGTGGGTAGTCAGGATCTCCTTGAAGCGGTTTTTTTTTTTTTCTTTTCCCTTGAACCCCCTGCATTCTCTTGTAAACACCTAGCTCTCCTTCTGCCCCCAGATTTTCCAGGCCTGCCAGCAAGCAATAGCGTCTCCTGCAAGCCTCTTGCCAGCAAGGGATACTGAGGGAGGGTCACCTCTGACTCCCACCCCACTTCCAGACCCCCAGGCCCCAGACTCCACCTTCTGGGTAGGTAGCCAGGATCTCCTTGAGGCGGTTTTTTTTTTTCTTTTACCTTGAACCACCTGCATTCTCTTGTTAACACCTAGCTCTCCTTATCCCCCCAGAATTTCCTGGACTGCCAGCAGGCAATAGCATCTCCTGCAAGCCTCTGGCGAGCAAGGGATACTGAGGGAGAGTTACCTCTGAACCCCACCCAACTTCCAGACCCCCAGGCCGAGACTCCACCTTCTAGGTAGGTAGCCAGGATCTCCTTGAGGCGGTTTTTTTCTTTTCTTTTTCCTTGAACCCTCTGCATGCTCTTGTTAACACCTAGCTCTCCTTCTCCCCCCAGATTTTCCAGGACAGCCAGCAGGCAATAGCGTCTCCTGCATGCCTCTGGCCAGCAAGGGATACTGAGGGAGGGTCACCTCTGACCCCCACCCCACTTCCAGACCCCCAGGCCCAAGACTCCACCTTCTAGGTAGGTAGCCAGGATCTCCATGAGGCGTTTTTTTTTTTTTTTTTTTTCTTTTCGCTTGAACCCCCTGCATTCTCTTGTTAACACCTAGCTCTCCTTCTCCCCCCAGAATTTCCTGGACTGCCAGCAGGCAATAGCTTCTCGTGCAAGCCTCTGGCCAGCAAGGGATACTGAGGGAGGGTCACCTCTGACACCCACCCCACATCCAGACCCCCAGGCGTCAGACTCCACCCTCCAGGTAGGTAGCCAGGATCTCCTTGAGGCGGTTTTTTTTTTTTCTTTTCCCTTGAACCCCTGCATTCTCTTGTAAACACCTAGGTCTCCTTCTCCCCCCAGACTTTCCTGGACTGCCAGCAGGCAATAGCGTCTCCTGCAAGCCTCTGGCCAGCAAGGGATACTGAGGGAGGGTCACCTCTGACCGCCACCCCACTTCAAGACCCCCCAGGCCCCAGACTCCACCTTCTAGGTAGGTAGCCAGGATCTCCTTGAGGCGGTTTTTTTTTTCTTCTTTTCCCTTGAATGCCCTGCATTCTCTTGTTAACACCTAGCTCTCCTTATCCCCCCAGAGTTTCCTGGACTGCCAGGAGTCAATAGCGTCTCCTGCAAGCCTCTGGCCAACAAGGGATACTGAGGGAGATTCACCTCTGAACCCCACCCCACTTCCAGACCCCCAGGCCCCAGACTCCACCTTCTAGGTAGGTAGCCAGGATCTCCATGAGGCGGTTTTTTTTTTTTTTCTTTTCCCTTGAACCCCCTGCATTCTCTTGTTAACACCTAGCTCTCCTTCTCCCCCAGACTTTCCTGGACTGCCAGCAGGCAATAGCGTCTCCTGCAAGCCTCTTGCCAGCAAGGGATACTGAGGGAGGGTCACCTCTGACTCCCACCCCACTTCCAGACCCCCAGGACCCAGACTCCACCTTCTAGGTAGGTAGCCAGGATCTCCATGAGGCGGTTTTTTTTTTTTTTTCTTTTCCCTTGAACCCCCTGCATTCTCTTGTTAACACCTAGCTCTCCTTATCCCCCCAGACTTTCCTGGACTGCCAGCAGGGAATAGCGTCTCCTGCAAGCCTCTGGCCAGGAAGGGATACTGAGGGAGGGTCACCTCTGACCCTCACCCCACTTCCAGACCCCCAGGCCCCAGACTCCACCTTCTGGGTAGGTAGCCAGGATCTCCTTGAGGCGGTTTTTTTTTTCTTTTACCTTGAATCACCTGCATTCTCTTGTTAACACCTAGCTCTCCTTATCCCCCCAGAATTTCCTGGACTGCCAGCAGGCAATAGCATCTCCTGCAAGCCTCTGGCGAGCAAGGGATACTGAGGGAGAGTTACCTCTGAACCCCACCCAACTTCCAGACCCCCAGGCCGAGACTCCACCTTCTAGGTAGGTAGCCAGGATCTCCTTGAGGCGGTTTTTTTCTTTTCTTTTTCCTTGAACCCTCTGCATGCTCTTGTTAACACCTAGCTCTCCTTCTCCCCCCAGATTTTCCAGGACAGCCAGCAGGCAATAGCGTCTCCTGCATGCCTCTGGCCAGCAAGGGATACTGAGGGAGGGTCACCTCTGACCCCCACCCCACTTCCAGACCCCCAGGCCACAGACTCCACCTTCTAGGTAGTTACCCAGTATCTCCTTGAGGCCGTTTTTTTTTTTTCTTTTCCTTGAACCCCCTGCATTCTCTTGTTAACACCTAGCTCTCCTTCGCCCCCCAGAATTTCCTGGACTGCCAGCAGGCAATAGCGTCTCCTGCAAGCCTCTGGCCAGCAAGGGATACTGAGGGAGGGTCACCTCTGACTCCCACCCCACTTCCAGACCCCCAGGATCCAGACTCCAACTTCTAGGTAGGTAGGCAGGATCTCCATGAGGCGGTTTTTTTTTTTTTCTTTACTCTTGAACCCCCTGCATTCTCTTGTTAACACCTAGGTCTCCTTCTCCCCCCAGACTTTCCTGGACTGCCAGCAGGCAATAGCATCTCCTGCAAGCCTCTGGCCAGCAAGGGATACTGACGTAGGGTCACCTCTGACCCCCACCCCACATCCAGAGCCCCATGTCCCAGACTCCACCTTCTAGGTAGGTAGCCAGGATCTCCTTGAGGCGGTTTTTTTTTTTTTTCTTTTCCATTTAACCCCCTGCATTCTCTTGTTAACACCTAGCTCTCCTTCTCCCCCCAGACTTTCCTGGAATGCCAGCAGGCAATAGCGTCTCCTGCAAGCCTCTGGCCAGCAAGGGATACTGAGGGAGGGTCATCTCTGACCCCCACCCCACATCCAGACCACCAGGCCCCAGACTCCACCTTCTAGGTAGGTAGCCAGGATCTCCTTGAGGCGTTTTTTTTTTTTTTTTTTTCTTTTCCCTTGAAGCCCTTGCATTCTCTTGTTAACACCTAGCTCTCCTTCTCCCCCCAGACTTTCCTGGACTGCCAACAGGCAATAGCGTCACCTGAAAGACTCTGGCCAGCAAGGGATACTGAGCGAGGGTCACCTCTGACTCCCACCCCACTTCCAGACCCCAAGGGCCAAGACTCCATCTTCTAGGTAGGTAGCCAGGATCTCCATGAGGCGTTTTTTTTTTTTTTTTTCGCTTGAACCCCCTGCATTCTCTTGTTAACACCTAGCTCTCCTTCTCCCCCCAGACTTTCCTGGACTTCCAGCAGGCAATAGCTTCTCGTGCAAGCCTCTGGCCAGCAAGGGATAATGAGGGAGGGTCACCTCTGACACCCACCCCACATCCAGACCCCCAGGCGTCAGACTCCACCTTCCAGGTAGGTAGCCAGGATCTCCTTGAGGCGTTTTTTTTTTTTTTCTTTTCCCTTGAACCCCTGCATTCTCTTGTAAACACCTAGGTCTCCTTCTCCCCCCAGACTTTCCTGGACTGCCAGCAGGCAATAGCGTCTCCTGCAAGCCTCTGGCCAGCAAGGGATACTGAGGGAGGGTCACCTCTGACCGCCACCCCACTTCAAGACCCCCCAGGCCCCAGACTCCACCTTCTAGGTAGGTAGCCAGGATCTCCTTGAGGCGGTTTTTTTTTTCTTCTTTTCCCTTGAATGCCCTGCATTCTCTTGTTAACACCTAGCTCTCTTATCCCCCCAGAGTTTCCTGGACTGCCAGGAGTCAATAGCGTCTCCTGCAATCCTCTGGCCAACAAGGGATACTGAGGGAGATTCACCTCTGAACCCCACCCCACTTCCAGACCCCCAGGCCCCAGACTCCACCTTCTAGGTAGGTAGCCAGGATTTCCTTGAGGCGGTTTTTTTTTTTTCTTTTAACTTGAAACTCCTGCATTCTCTTGTTAACACCTAGCTCTCCTTATCCCCCCAGAATTTCCTGGACTGCCAGCAAGCAATAGCGTCTCCTGCAAGCCTCTGGACAGCAAGGAATACTGAGGGAGGGTCACCTCTGACTCCCACCCCACTTCCAGACCCCCAGGCACCATACTCCACCTTCTAGGTAGATAGACAGGATCTCCATGAGGCGTTTTTTTTTTTTTTTTTCTTTTCCCTTGAACCCCCTGCATTCTCTTGTTAACACCTAGCTCTCCTTCTCCCCCCAAGACTTTCCTGGACTGCCAGCAGGCAATAGCGTCTCCTGCAAGCCTCTGGCCAGCAAGGGATACTGAGGGAAGGTCATCTCTGACCCCCACCCAACATCCAGACCACCAGGCCCCAGACTCCACCTTCTAGGTAGGTAGCCAGGATCTCCGTGAGGCAGTTTTTTTTTTTCTTTTCCCTTGAACCCCCTGCATTCTCTTGTTAACACCTAGCTCTCCTTCTCCCCCCAGACTTTCCTGAACTGCCAACAGGCAATAGCGTCACCTGCAAGCCTCTGGCCAGCAAGAGATACTGAGGGAGGGTCACCTCTGACTCCCACCCCACTTCCAGACCCCCAGGCCCAAGACTCCAACTTCTAGGTAGGTAGCCAGGATCTCCATGAGGCGGTTTTTTTTTTTCTTTTCCCTTGAACCCCCTGCATTCTCTTGTTAACACCTAGCTCTCCTTCTCCCCCCAGACTTTCCTGGACTGCCAGCAGGCAATAGCTTCTCGTGCAAGCCTCTGGCCAGCAAGGGATAATGAGATAGGGTCACCTCTGACACCCACCCCACTTCAAGACCCCCAGGCCCCAGACTACTCCTTTAAGGTAGGTAGCCAGGATCTCCTTGAGGCGTTTTTTTTTTTTTTTTCTTTTCCCTTTAACCCCCTGCATTCTCTTGTTAACACCTAGCTCTCCTTCTCCCCCCAGACTTTCCTGGAATGCCAGCAGGCAATAGCGTCTCCTGCAAGCCTCTGGCCAGCAAGGGATACTGAGGGAGGGTCATCTCTGACCCCCACCCCACATCCAGACCACCAGGCCCCAGACTCCACCTTCTAGGTAGGTAGCCAGGATCTCCTTGAGGCGTTTTTTTTTTTTTTTTCTTTTCCCTTGAAGCCCTTGCATTCTCTTGTTAACACCTAGCTCTCCTTCTCCCCCCAGACTTTCCTGGACTGCCAACAGGCAATAGCGTCACCTGAAAGACTCTGGCCAGCAAGGGATACTGAGCGAGGGTCACCTCTGACTCCCACCCCACTTCCAGACCCCAAGGCCCAAGACTCCAACTTCTAGGTAGGTAGCCAGGATCTCCATGAGGCGTTTTTTTTTTTTTTTTTTTTCGCTTGAACCCCCTGCATTCTCTTGTTAACACCTAGCTCTCCTTCTCCCCCCAGACTTTCCTGGACTGCCAGCAGGCAATAGCTTCTCGTGCAAGCCTCTGGCCAGCAAGGGATAATGAGGGAGGGTCACCTCTGACACCCACCCCACATCCAGACCCCCAGGCGTCAGACTCCACCTTCCAGGTAGGTAGCCAGGATCTCCTTGAGGCGGTTTTTTTTTTTTTCTTTTCCCTTGAACCCCTGCATTCTCTTGTAAACACCTAGATCTCCTTCTCCCCCCAGACTTTCCTGGACTGCCAGCAGGCAATAGCGTCTCCTGCAAGCCTCTGGCCAGCAAGGGATACTGAGGGAGGGTCACCTCTGACCGCCACCCCACTTCAAGACCCCCCAGGCCCCAGACTCCACCTTCTAGGTAGGTAGCCAGGATCTCCTTGAGGCGGTTTTTTTTTTCTTCTTTTCCCTTGAATGCCCTGCATTCTCTTGTTAACACCTAGCTCTCCTTATCCCCCCAGAGTTTCCTGGACTGCCAGGAGTCAATAGCGTCTCCTGCAAGCCTCTGGCCAACAAGGGATACTGAGGGAGATTCACCTCTGAACCCCACCCCACTTCCAGACCCCCAGGCCCCAGACTCCACCTTCTAGGTAGGTAGCCAGGATCTCCTTGAGGCGGTTTTTTTTTTTTCTTTTAACTTGAAACTCCTGCATTCTCTTGTTAACACCTAGCTCTCCTTATCCCCCCAGAATTTCCTGGACTGCCAGCAAACAATAGCGTCTCCTGCAAGCCTCTGGACAGCAAGGAATACTGAGGGAGGGTCACCTCTGACTCCCACCCCACTTCCAGACCCCCAGGCACCATACTCCACCTTCTAGGTAGATAGACAGGATCTCCATGAGGCGTTTTTTTTTTTTTTCTTTTCCCTTGAACCCCCTGCATTCTCTTGTTAACACCTAGCTCTCCTTCTCCCCCCAAGACTTTCCTGGACTGCCAGCAGGCAATAGCGTCTCCTGCAAGCCTCTGGCCAGCAAGGGATACTGAGGGAAGGTCATCTCTGACCCCCACCCAACATCCAGACCACCAGGCACCAGACTCCACCTTCTAGGTAGGTAGCCAGGATCTCCGTGAGGCAGTTTTTTTTTTTCTTTTCCCTTGAACCCCCTGCATTCTCTTGTTAACACCTAGCTCTCCTTCTCCCCCCAGACTTTCCTGAACTGCCAACAGGCAATAGCGTCACCTGCAAGCCTCTGGCCAGCAAGAGATACTGAGGGAGGGTCACCTCTGACTCCCACCCCACTTCCAGACCCCCAGGCCCAAGACTCCAACTTCTAGGTAGGTAGCCAGGATCTCCATGAGGCGGTTTTTTTTTTTTTTTTTTCTTTTCCCTTGAACCCCCTGCATTCTCTTGTTAACACCTAGCTCTCCTTCTCCCACCAGACTTTCCTGGACTTCCAGCAGGCAATAGCTTCTCGTGCAAGCCTCTGGCCAGCAGGGGATAATGAGGGAGGGTCACCTCTGACACCCACCCCACTTCAAGACCCCCAGGCCCCAGACTACTCCTTTAAGGTAGGTAGCCAGGATCTCCTTGAGGCGGTTTTTTTTTTTTTTCTTTTCCCTTGAATGCCCTGCATTCTCTTGTTAACACCTAGCTCTCCTTATCCCCCCAGAGTTTCCTGGACTGCCAGGAGTCAATAGCGTCTCCTGCAAGCCTCTGGCCAGCAAGGGATACTTAGGGAGATTCACCTCTGAACCCCTCCCGACTTCCAGACCCCCAGGCCTCAGACTCCACCTTCCAGGTAGGTAGCCAGGATCTCCTTGAGGAGGTTTTTTTTTTTTTTTTTTTTCTTTTCTCTTGAACCCCTGCATTCTCTTGTTAACACCTAGCTCTCCTTCTCCCTCCAGACTTTCCTGGACTGCCAGCAGGCAATAGCGTCTCCTGCAAGCCTCTGGCCAGCAAGGGATACTCAGGGAGGGTCACCTCTGACTGCCACCCCACTTCAAGACCCCGCAGGCCCCAGACTCCTCCTTGAAGGTAGGTAGCCAGGATCTCCTTGAGACGGTTTTTTTTTTTTTTTTCTTTTCCCTTGAATGCCCTGCATTCTCTTGTTAATACCTAGCTCTCCTTATGCCCCCAGAGTTTCCTAGACTGCCAGGGGTCAATAGCGTCTCCTGCAAGTCTCTGGTCAACAAGGGATACTTAGGGAGATTCACCTCTGAACCCCACCCCACTTCCAGACCCCCAGGCCCCAGACTCCACCTTCTAGGTAGGTAGACAGGATCTCCTTGAGGCGTTTTTTTTTTTTTTCTTTTACCTTGAACCACCTGCATTCTCTAGTTATCACCTAGCTCTCCTTCTCCCCGCAGACTTTCCTGGACTGCCAGCAGGCAATAGCGTCTCCTGCAAGCCTCTGGACAGCAAGGGATACTGAGGGAGGGTCACCTCTGAACCCCACCCCACTTACAGACCCCCAGGTCGCAGACTCCAACTTCTAGGTAGGTAGCCAGGATCTCCTTGTGGCGTTTTTTTTTTTTTTTTCTTTTCTCTTGAACCCCCTGCATTCTCATTTTAACACCTAGCTCTCCTTCTCCCCCCAGACTTTCCTAGACTGCCAGCAGGAAATAGCGTCTCCTGCAAGCCTCTGGCCAGCAAGGGATACTGAGGGAGGGTCACCTCTTACCCCCACCCCACTTCCAGACCCCCAGGCCCCAGACTCCACTTTCAAGGTAGGTAGCCAGGATCTCCTTGAGGCGGTTTTTTTTTTTTTCTTTTCCCTTAAACCCCCTGCATTCTCTTGTTAACACCTAGCTCTCCTTCTCCCTCCAGAATTTCCTGGACTGCCAGCACGCAATAGCGTCTCCTGCAAGCCTCTGGCCAGCAAGGGATACTGCGGGAGGGTCACCTCTGACGCCCACTGCTCTTCCAGATCCCCAGGCCCTAGATTCCACATTTTAGGTTGGTAGCCAGGATCTTCTTGAGGCGGTTTTTTTTTTTTTTTTTCCCATGAACCCCCTGCATTCTCTTGTAAACACCTAGCTCTCCTTCTCCCCCCCAGACTTTCCTGGACTGCCAGCAGTCTATAGAGTCTCCTGCAAGTCTCTGGCCAGCAAGGGATATTGAGGGAGGGTCACCTCTGACGCACACCGCACTTCCAGATCCCCAGGTCCCAGACTCCACCTTCTAGGTAGGTAGCCAGGATCTCCTTGAGGCGGTTTTTTTTTTTTTCTTTTCCCTTGAACCCCTGCATTCTCTTGTAAACACCTAGTTCTCCTTCTGCCCCCAGATTTCCTGGACTGCCAGCAGGCAATAGCGTCTCCAGCAAGCCTCTGGCCAGCAAGGGATACTGAGGGAGATTCACCTCTGACCCCCAACCCACTTCCAGACCCCCAGGCCCCAGACTCCATCTTCTAGGTAGGTAGCCAGGATCTCCTTGAGGCGGTTTTTTTTTTTCTTTTCCCTTGAACCCCCTGCATTCTCTTGTTAACAGCTAGCTCTCGAACTCCCCCCAGACTTTCCTGGACTGCCAGCAGGCAATAGCGTCTCCTGCAAGCCTCTGGCCAGCAAGGGATACTGAGGGAGGGTCAAATCTGACCCCCACCCCACTTCCATACCCCCAGGCCCCAGACTCCACCTTCTACGTAGGTAGCCAGGATCTCCTTGAGGCGTTTTTTTTTTTCTTCTTTTGCCTTGAACCCCCTGCCTTCTCTTGTTAACACCTAGCTCTCCTTCTCCCCTCATACTTTCCTGGACTGCCAACAGGCAATAGCGTCTCCTGCCAGCCGCTGACCAGCAAGGGATACTGAGGGAGGGTCACCTAAGACCCCCACCCCCCTCCAGACAACCTGGCCCCAGACTTCACCTTCTAGGTAGGTAGCCAGGATCTCCTTGAGGCGTTTTTTTTTTTTTTTTCTTTTCCGTTGACCCCCCTGAATTCACTTGTTAACACCTAGCTCTCCTTCTCCCCCCAGACTTTCCTGGACTGCCAGCAGGCAATAGCGTCTCCTGCATGCCTCTGGCCAGCAAGGGATACTGAGGGTGGATCACCTCTGACCCCCACCCCACTTCCAGACCACCAGGCCCCAGACTCCACCTTCTAGGTAGGTAACCAGGATCTCCTTGAGGCCGTTTTTTTTTTTTTTTCTTTTCCCTTGAGCCCTCTGCATTCTCTTGTTAACACCTAGATCTCCTTATCCCCCCAGACTTTCCTGGACTGCCAACAGGCAATATCATCTCCTGCAAGCCTCTGGCTAGCAAGGGATACTGAGGGAGTGTCACCTCTGACCCCCCCCTTACAGACCCCTAGCCCCCATACTCCACCTTCTATGTAGGTAGCCAGGATCTCCTTGAAGCGATTTTTTTTTCTTTTCCCTTGAACCCCCTGCATTCTCTTGTTAACACCTAGCTCTCCTTCTCCCCCCAGACTTTCCTGGACTGCTAGTAGGCAATAGCGTATCCTGCAAGAATCTGGCCAAAAAGGAATACCTAAGGAGGGTCACCTCTGACCCCCACCCCATTTCCAGACCCCCAGGCCCCAGACTCCACCTTCTAGGTAGTTAGCCAGGATCTCCTTGAGGCGTCTTTTATTTTTATTTTTTTTTTCCCTTGGACCACCTGCATTCTCCTGTTAACACCTAGCTCTCCTTCTCCCCCCAGACTTTCCTGGACTGCCAGCAGGCAATAGCGTCTCCTGCAAGCCTCTGGCCAGCAAGGGATACTGAGGGAGGGTCACCTCTGACCCCCATCCCACTTCCAGACACCAAAGCCCCAGAATCCATCTTCTAGGTAGGTAGCCAGAATTTCCTTGGGGCGGTTTTTTTTTTTTTTTTCTTTTCCCTTGAACCCCCTGCATTCTCTTTTTAACACCTAGCTCTCCTTCTCCCCCCAGAATTTCCTGGACAGCCAGCAGGCAATAGCGTCTCCTGCAAGCCTCTGGCCAGCAAGGGATACTGAGGGAGGGTCACCTCTGACACCCACCGCACTTCCAGATCCCCAGGCCCTAGACTCCACCTTCTAGGTAGGTAGCCAGGATCTCCTTGAGGCGGTTTTTTTTTTCTTTTCCCTTGAACCCCTGCATTTTCTTGTAAACACCTATCTCTCCTTCTCCCCCCAGACTTTCCTAGACAGCCAGCAGTCAGTAGCGTCTCCTGCAAGCCTCTGGCCAGCAAGGGATACTGAGGGAGAGTCACCTCTGACTCCCACCCCACTTCCCGACCCCCAGGACCCAGACTCCGCCTTCTAGGTAGGTAGCCAGGATCTCCATGACGCGGTTTTTTTTTTTCTTTTCCCTTGAACCCCCTGCATTCTCTTGTTAACACCTAGCTCTCCTTCTCCCCCCAGACTTTCCTGGACTGCCAGCAGGCAATAGCGTCTCCTGCAAGCCTCTGGCCTAAAAGGGATACTGAGCGAGGGTCACATATGACCCCCACCCCACTTCAAAACCCCCAGGTCCCAGACTCCCCCCTTCTAGGTAGGTAGCCAGGATCTTCTTGAGGCGTTTTTTTTTTTTTTTCTTTTCCCTTGAACCCCCTGCATTCTCTTGTTAACACCTAGCTCTCCTACTCCCTCCAGAATTTCCTGGACTGCCAGCAGGCAATAGCGTCTCCTGAAAGCCTCTGGCCAGCAAGGGTTACTGAGGGAAGTCACCTCTGACCGCACCCCACTTCCAGACCCCCAGGCCCCAGACTCCACCTTCTAGGTAGGTAGGCAGGATCTCCATGAGGCGTTTTATTTTTTTTTTCTTTTCCCTTGAACCCCATGCATTCTCTTGTTAACACCTAGCTCTCCTTCTCCCCCCAGACTTTCCTGGACTGCCAGCAGGCAATAGCGTCTCCTGCAAGCATCTGGCCAGCAAGGGATACTGAGGGAGGGTCTCCTCTGAACCCCACCGCACTTCCAGATCCCCAGGCCCCAGACTCCAACTTATAGGTAGGTAGCCAGGATCTCCATGAGGCGGTTTTTTTTTTTCTTTTACCTTGAATCCCCTGCATTCTCTTGTTAACACCTAGCTCTCCTTATCCCCCCAGAATTTCCTGGACTGCCAGCAGGCAATAGCGTCTCCTGCAAGCCTCTGGCCAGCAAGGGATACTGAGGGAGGGTCACCTCTGAACCCCACCCCACTTCCAGACCCCCAGGCCCCAGACTCCACCTTCTATGTAGGTAGCCAGGATCTCCTTGAGGCGTTTTTTTTTTTTTCTTTTCCCTTGAACCCCCTGCATTCTCTTGTTAACACCTAGCTCTCCTTCTACCCCCAATTTTCCTGGACTGCCAACAGGAATTAGCTTCTCCTGAAAGCCTCTTGCCAGCAAGGGATACTGAGGGAGGGTCACTTCTGACCCCCACCCCACTTCCAGACCCCCAAGCCCCAGACTCCACCTTCTAGGTAGGTAGCCAGGATCTCCTTGTGGCGTTTTTTTTTTTTTTTTTTTTCTTTTCCCTTGAACCCCCTGCATTCTCTTGTTAACACCTAGCTCTCCTTCTCCCCCCAGACTTTCCTGGACTGCAAGCAGGCAATAGCGTCTCCTGCAAGCCTCTGACCAGCAAGGGATACTTACGGAGGGTAACCTCTGACACACACCCAACTTCCAGACCCCCAGGACACAGACTCCACCTTCTAGGTAGGTAGCCAGGATATCCTTGAGACGGTTTTTTTTTTTTTCTTTTCCCTTGAACCCCCTGCATTCTCTTGTTAACACATAGCTCTCCTTCGTCCCCCAGAATTTCCTGGACTGCCAGCAGGCAATAGCGTCTACTGAAAGCCTCTGGCCAGCAAGGGTTACTGAGGGAGGGTCACCTCTGACCCCCACCCCACTTCCAGACCCCCAGGCCCCAGACTCCACCTTTTATGTTGGTAGCCAGGATCTCCTTGAGGCGTTTTTTTTTTTTTTTTTTTTCCCTTGGACCACCTGCATTCTCCTGTTAACACCTAGCTCTCCTTCTCCCCCCAGACTTTCCTGGACTGCCAGCAGGCAATAGCGTCTCCTGCAAGCCTCTGGCCAGCAAGGGATACTGACGGAGGGTCACCTCTGACCCCCAACACACAACCAGACCCCCAGGCCCCAGACTCCACTTTCTAGGTAGTTAGCCAGGATCTCCCTGAGGCGGTTTTTTTTTTTTTCTTTTCCCGTGAACCCCCTGCATTCTCTTGTTAACACCTAGCTCTCCTTCTCACCCCAGACTTTACTGGACTGCCAGCCGGCAATAGCGTCACTTGCAAGCCTCTGGCCAGCAAAGGATACTGAGGGAGGGTCACCTCTGACCAACACCCCACTTCCAAACCCCCAGGCCCCAGACTCCACCTTCTAGATAGGTAGCCAGGATCTCCTTGAGGCGGTTATTTATTTTTCCCTGGAACCCCCTGCATTCTCTTGTTAACACCTAGCTCTCCTTATCCCCCCAGACTTTCCTGGACAGCCAGCAGGCAATAGCGTCTCCTGCAAGCCTCTGGCCAGCAAGGGATACTGAGGGAGTGTCACCTCTACACCCAGCCCACTTCCAGACCCAGAGGCCCCAGACTCCACTTTCTAGGTAGGTAGCCAGGATCTCCTCGAGGCGGTTTTTTTTTTTTTCTTTTCCCTTGAACCCCCTGCATTCTCTTGTTAACACCTAGCTCTCCTTCTACCCCAGACTTTCCTCGACTGCCAGCAGGCAATAGCGTCTCCTGCAAGCCTCTGGCCAGCAAGGGATACTGAGGGAGGGTCACCTCTGACCGCCACCCCACTTCAAGACCTCCAGGCCCCAGAATCCACCTTCTAGGTAGGTAGTCAGGATCTCCGGGAGGCGGTTTTTTTCTTTTTCTTTTCCCTTGAATCCCCTGCATTCTCTTGTTAACACCTAGCTCTCCTTATCCCCCCAGAGTTTCCTGGACTGCCAGGAGGCAATAGCGTCTCCTGCAAGCCTCTGGCCAGCAAGGGATACTGAGGGAGGGTCACCTGTGAACCCCACCCCACTTCCAGACCCCCAGGCCCCAGACTCCACCTTCTAGGTAGGTAGCCAGGATCACCTGGAGGCGGTTTTTTTTTTCTTTTCCCTAGAACTCCCTGCATTCTCTTGTAAACACCTAGCTCTCCTCCTGCCCCCAGATTTTCCAGGACTGCCAGCAGGCAATAGCGTCTCCTGCAAGCCTCTGGCCAGCAAGGGATACTGAGGGAGGGTCACCTCTGACTCCCATCCCACTTCCAGACCCCCAGGACCCAGACTCCACCTTCTAGGTAGGTAGCCAGGATCTCCATGAGGCGGTTTTTATTTTTTTTCTTTTCCCTTGAACCCCCTGCATTCTCTTGTTAACACCTAGCTCTCCTTCTCCCCCCAGACTTTCCTGGACTGCCAGCAGGCAATAGCGTCTCCTGCAAGCCTCTGGCCAGCAAGTGATACTGAGGGAGGGTCACCCCTGACTCCCACCCCAGTTCTAGACCCCCAGGCCCCAGACTCCACCTTCTAGGTAGGTAGCCAGGATCTCCTTGGGGCGGTTTTTTTTTTTCTTTAAACTTGAATCCCCTGCATTCTCTTGTTAACACCTAGCTCTCCTTATCCCCCCAGAATTTCCTGGACTGCCAGCAGGCAATAGCGTCTCCTGCAAGCCTCTGGCCAGCAAGGGATACTGAGGAAGGGTCACCTCTGACCCCCACCCCAATTCCAGACCCCCAGGCCCCAGACTCCACCTTCTAGGTAGGTAGCCAGGATCTCCTTGAGGCGTTTTCTTTTTTTCTTTTCCCTTGAACCCCCTGCATTCACTTGTTAACACCTAGCTCTCCTCCCCCCAGACTTTCCTGGACTGCCAGCAGGCAATAGCGTCACCTGCAAGCTTCTGGCCAGCAAGGAATACTGAGGGAGGGTCACCTCTGACTCCCACCCCACTTCCAGACCCCCAGGACCCAGACTCCACCTTCTAGGTAGGTAGCCAGGATCTCCATGAGGCGTCTTTTTTTTTTTTCTTTTCCCTTGAACCCCCTGTATTCTTTTGTTAACACCTAGCTCTCCTTCTACCCCCAGACTTTCCTGGACTGCCAACAGGAAATACCTTCTCCTGAAAGCCTCTTGCCAGCAAGGGATACTGAGGGAGGGTCACCTCTGACCCCCACCCCACTTCCAGACCCGCAGGCCCCAGACTCCACCTTCTAGGTAGGTAGCCAGGATCTCCTTGAGGCGTTTTTTTTTTTTTTCTTTTCCCTTGAACCCCCTGCATTCTCTTGTTAACACCTAGCTCTCCTTCTCCACCCAGACTTTCCTGGACTGCCAGCAGGCAATAGCGTCACCTGCAAACCTATAGCCAGCAAGGGATACTGAGGGAGGGACACCTCTGACCCCCATACCACTTCCAGAGGCCCTGGACCCAGATTCCACCTTCTAGGTAGTTAGCCAGGATCTCCTTGAGACGGTTTTTTTTTTTTTTCTTTTCCCTTGAACCCTCTGCATTCTCTTGTTAACACCTAGCTCTCCTTCTCCCCCCAGACTTTCCTGGACTGCAAGCAGGCAATAGCGTCTCCTGCAAGCCTCTGTCCAGCAAGGGATACTTACGGAGGGTAACCTCTGACACCCACCCCACTTCCAGACCCCCAGGCTCAAGACTCCACCTTCTAGGTAGGTAGCCAGGATATCCTTGACGCGGTTTTTTTTTTCTTTTTCCTTTAACCCCCTGCATACTCTTGTTAACATATAGCACTCCTTCGTCCCCCAGAATTTCCTGGACTGCCAGCAGGCAATAGCGTCTCCTGAAAGCCTCTGGCCAGCAAGGGTTACTGAGGGAGGGTCACCTCTGACCCACACCCCACTTCCAGACCCCCAGTCCCCAGACTCCACCTTCTAGGTAGGTAGCCAGGATCTCTTTGAGGCGTTTTTTTTTTTTTTTTTCCCTTGGACCACCTGCATTCTCTTGTTAACACCTAGCACTCCTTATCCCCCCAGACTTTCCTAGAGTGCCAGCAGGCAATAGCGTCTCCTGCAAGCCTCTGGCCAGCAAGGGATACTGAGGGAGTGTCACCTCTGACACCCACCCCACTTCCAGACCCAGAGGCCCCAGACTCCACCTTCTAGGTAGGTAGCCAGGATCTCCTCGAGGCGGTTTTTTTTTTTTTTCTTTTCCCTTGAACCCCCTGCATTCTCTTGTTAACACATAGCTCTCCTTCTACCCCAGACTTTCCTCGACTGCCAGCAGGCAATAGCGTCTCCTGCAAGCCTCTGGCCAGCAAGGGATACTGAGGGAGGGTCACCTCTGACCGCCACCCCACTTCAAGACCCCCAGGCCCCAGACTCCACCTTCTAGGTAGGTAGCCAGGATCTCCTGGAGGCGTTTTTTTTTTTTTTTTTCTTTTCCCTTGAATGCCCTGCATTCTCTTGTTAACACCTAGCTCTCCTTAACCCCCAGAGTTTCCTGGACTGCCAGGAGGCAATAGTGTCTCCTGCAAGCCTCTGGCCAGCAAGGGATAGTGAGGGAGGGTCACCTCTGACCCCCACCCCACATCCAGACCCCCAGGCCCCAGACTCCACCTTCTAGGTAGTTAGCCAGGATCTCCCTGAGTCGGTTTTTTTTTTTTCTTTTCCCTTGAACCCCCTGCATTCTCTTGTTAACACCTAGCTCTCCTTCTCCCCACAGACTTTCCTGGACTGCCAGCAGGCAATAGCGTCTCCTGCAAGCCTCTGGCCAGCAAGGGATACTGAGGGAGTGTCACCTCTGACCCCCAAACCACTTCCAGACCCCCAGGTCCCAGACTACACCTTCTAGGTAGGTAGCCAGGATCTCCTTGAGGCGGTTTTTTCTTTTTCTTTTAACTTGAATCCCCTGCATTCTCTTGTTAACACCTAGCTCTCCTTATCCCCCCAGAATTTCCTGGACTGCCAGCAGGCAATAGCGTCTCCTCCAAGCCTCTGGCCAGCAAGTGATACTGAGGGAGAGTCACCTCTGAACCCCACCCCACTTCCAGACCCCCAGGCCCAATACTCCACCTTCTAGGTAAGTAGCCAGGATCTCCTTGAGGCGGTTTTTATTTTTTTCTTTTCCCTTGAACCCCCTGCATTCTCCTGTTAACACCTAGCTCTCCTTCTACCCCCAGACTTTCCTGGACTGCCAACAGGAAATACCTTCTCCTGAAAGCCTCTTGCCAGCAAGGGATACTGAGGGAGGGTCACCTCTGACCCCCACCCCACTTCCAGACCCCCAGGCCCCAGACTCCACCTTCTAGGTAGGTAGCCAGGATCTCCTTGAGGCGTTTTTTTTTTCTTTTCCCTTGAACCCCCTGCATTCTCTTGTTAACACCTAGCTCTCCTTCTCCACCCAGACTTTCCTGGACTGCCAGCAGGCAATAGCGTCACCTGCAAACCTCTGGCCAGCAAGGGATACTGAGGGAGGGTCACCTCTGACCCCCACACCACTTCCAGAGGCCCTGGACCCAGATTCCACCTTCTAGGTAGTTAGCCAGGATCTCCTTGAGACGGATTTTTTTTTTCTTTTCCCTTGAACCCTCTGCATTCTCTTGTTAACACCTAGCTCTCCTTCTCCCCCCAGACTTTCCTGGACTGCAAGCAGGCAATAGCGTCTCCTGCAAGCCTCTGACCAGCAAGGGATACTTACGGAGAGGGTAACATCTGACACCCACCCCACTTCCAGACCCCCAGGCTCAAGACTCCACCTTCTAGGTAGGTAGCCAGTATATCCTTGACGCGGTTTTTTTTTTCTTTTTCCTTTAACCCCCTGCATACTCTTGTTAATATATAGCACTCCTTCGTCCCCCAGAATTTCCTGGACTGCCAGCAGGCAATAGCGTCTCCTGAAAGCCTCTGGCCAGCAAGGGTTACTGAGGGAGGGTCACCTCTGACCCACACCCCACTAACAGACCCCCAGGCCCCAGACTCCACCTTCTAGGTACGTAGCCAGGATCTCTTTGAGGCGTTTTTTTTTTTTTTTTTCCCTTGGACCACCTGCATTCTCTTGTTAACACCTAGCACTCCTTATCCCCCCAGACTTTCCTAGACTGCCAGCAGGCAATAGCGTCTCCTGCAAGCCTCTGGCCAGAAAGGGATACTGAGGGAGTGTCACCTCTGACACCCACCCCACTTCCAGACCCAGAGGCCCCAGACTCCACCTTCTAGGTAGGTAGCCAGGATCTCCTCGAGGCGTTTTTTTTTTTTTTTTTCTTTTCCCTTGAACCCCCTGCATTCTCTTGTTAACACATAGCTCTCCTTCTACCCCAGACTTTCCTCGACTGCCAGCAGGCAATAGCGTCTCCTGCAAGCCTCTGGCCAGCAAGGGATACTGAGGGAGGGTCACCTCTGACCGCCACCCCACTTCAAGACCCCCAGGCCCCAGACTCCACCTTCTAGGTAGGTAGCCAGGATCTCCTGGAGGCGTTTTTTTTTTTTTTTTTTTTCCCTTGAATGCCCTGCATTCTCTTGTTAACACCTAGCTCTCCTTAACCCCCAGAGTTTCCTGGACTGCCAGGAGGGAATAGCGTCTCCTGCAAGCCTCTGGCCAGCAAGGGATACTGAGGGAGGGTCACCTGTGAACCCCACCCCACTTCCAGACCCCCAGGCCCCAGACTCCACCTTCTGGGTAGGTAGCCAGGATCACCTGGAGGCGGTTTTTTTTTTTCTTTTCCCCTTGAACTCCCTGCATTCTCCTGTAAACACCTAGCTCTCCTTCTGCCCCCAGATTTTCCAGGACTGCCAGCAGGCAATAGCGTCTCCTGCAAGCCTCTGGCCAGCAAGGGATACTGAGGGAGGGTCACCTCTGACTCCCATCCCACTTCCAGACCCCCAGGACCCAGACTCCACCTTCTAGGTAGGTAGCCAGGATCTCCATGAGGCGGTTTTTATTTTTTTTTCTTTCCCCTTGAACCCCCTGCATTCTCTTGTTAACACCTAGCTCTCCTTTTCCCCCCAGACTTTCCTGGACTGCCAGCAGGCAATAGCGTCTCCTGCAAGCCTCTGGCCAGCAAGGGATACTGACGGAGGGTCACCTCTGACCCCCACCCCACATCCAGACCCCCAGTCCCCAGACTCCACTTTCTAGGTAGTTAGCCAGGATCTCCTTGAGGCGTTTTTTTTTTTTTCTTTTCCCTGGAACCCCCTGCATTCTCTTGTTAACACCTAGCTCTCCTTCTCCCCACAGACTTTCCTGGACTGCCAGCAGGCAATAGCGTCTCCTGCAAGCCTCTGGCCAGCGAGTGATACTGAGGGAGGGTCACCTCTGACCCCCACCCCACTTCCAGACCCCCAGGCCCCAGACTCCACCTTCTAGGTAGGTAGCCAGGATCTCCTTGAGGCGGTTTTTTTTTTTCATTTAACTTGAATCCCCTGCATTCTCTTGTTAACACCTAGCTCTCCTTATCCCCCCAGAATTTCCTGGACTGCCAGCAGGCAATAGCGTCTCCTGCAAGTCTCTGGCCAGCAAGGGATACTTAGGCAGGGTCACCTCTGACCCCCACCCCACTTCCAGACCCCCAGGCCCCAGACTCCACCTTCTAGGTAGGTAGCCAGGATCTCCTTGAGGCGTTTTTTTTTTTTTCTTTTCCCTTGAACCCCTGCATTCTCTTGTTAACACCTAGCTCTCCTCCCCCCAGACTTTCCTGGACTGCCAGCAGGCAATAGCGTCACCTGCAAGCTTCTGGCCAGCAAGGGATAGAGAGGGAGGGTCACCTCTGACCCCCACCCCACTTCCAGACCCAGAGGCCCCAGACTCCACCTTCTAGGTAGGTAGCCAGGATCTCCTCGAGGCGTTTTTTTTTTTTTTTTCTTTTCCCTTGAACCCCCTGCATTCTCTTGTTAACACATAGCTCTCCTTCTACCCCAGACTTTCCTCGACTGCCAGCAGGCAATAGCGTCTCCTGCAAGCCTCTGGCCAGCAAGGGATACTGAGGGAGGGTCACCTCTGACCGCCACCCCACTTCAAGACCCCCAGGCCCCAGACTCCACCTTCTAGGTAGGTAGCCAGGATCTCCTTGAGGCGTTTTTTTTTTTTTTTTTTTTCCCTTGAATGCCCTGCATTCTCTTGTTAACACCTAGCTCTCCTTAACCCCCAGAGTTTCCTGGACTGCCAGGAGGGAATAGCGTCTCCTGCAAGCCTCTGGCCAGCAAGGGATACTGAGGGAGGGTCACCTGTGAACCCCACCCCACTTCCAGACCCCCAGGCCCCAGACTCCACCTTCTGGGTAGGTAGCCAGGATCACCTGGAGGCGGTTTTTTTTTTTCTTTTCCCCTTGAACTCCCTGCATTCTCTTGTAAACACCTAGCTCTCCTTCTGCCCCCAGATTTTCCAGGACTGCCAGCAGGCAATAGCGTCTCCTGCAAGCCTCTGGCCAGCAAGGGATACTGAGGGAGGGTCACCTCTGACTCCCATCCCACTTCCAGACCCCCAGGACCCAGACTCCACCTTCTAGGTAGGTAGCCAGGATCTCCATGAGGCGGTTTTTATTTTTTTTTCTTTCCCCTTGAACCCCCTGCATTCTCTTGTTAACACCTAGCTCTCCTTTTCCCCCCAGACTTTCCTGGACTGCCAGCAGGCAATAGCGTCTCCTGCAAGCCTCTGGCCAGCAAGGGATACTGACGGAGGGTCACCTCTGACCCCCACCCCACATCCAGACCCCCAGTCCCCAGACTCCACTTTCTAGGTAGTTAGCCAGGATCTCCTTGAGGCGTTTTTTTTTTTTCTTTTCCCTGGAACCCCCTGCATTCTCTTGTTAACACCTAGCTCTCCTTCTCCCCACAGACTTTCCTGGACTGCCAGCAGGCAATAGCGTCTCCTGCAAGCCTCTGGCCAGCGAGTGATACTGAGGGAGGGTCACCTCTGACCCCCACCCCACTTCCAGACCCCCAGGCCCCAGACTCCACCTTCTAGGTAGGTAGCCAGGATCTCCTTGAGGCGGTTTTTTTTTTCATTTAACTTGAATCCCCTGCATTCTCTTGTTAACACCTAGCTCTCCTTATCCCCCCAGAATTTCCTGGACTGCCAGCAGGCAATAGCGTCTCCTGCAAGTCTCTGGCCAGCAAGGGATACTTAGGCAGGGTCACCTCTGACCCCCACCCCACTTCCAGACCCCCAGGCCCCAGACTCCACCTTCTAGGTAGGTAGCCAGGATCTCCTTGAGGCGTTTTTTTTTTTTCTTTTCCCTTGAACCCCTGCATTCTCTTGTTAACACCTAGCTCTCCTCCCCCCAGACTTTCCTGGACTGCCAGCAGGCAATAGCGTCACCTGCAAGCTTCTGGCCAGCAAGGGATAGAGAGGGAGGGTCACCTCTGACCCCCACCCCACTTCCAGACCCCCAGGACCCATACTCCACCTTCTAAGTAGGTAGCCAGGATCTCCATGAGGCGTTTTTTTTTTTTTTTTCTTTTCCTTGAACCCCCAGCATTCTCTTGTTAAAACCTAGCTCTCCTTCTACCCCCAGACTTTCCTGGACTGCCAACAGGAATTAGCTTCTCCTGAAAGCCTCTTGCCAGCAAGGGATACTGAGGGAGGGTCACCTCTGACCCCCACCCCACTTCCAGACCCCCAGGCCCAAGACTCCATCTTCTAGGTAGGTAGCCAGGATATCCTTGAGGCGGTTTTTTTTTTTTTCTTTTCCTTTTAACCCCCTGCATTCTCTTGTTAACACATAGCTCTCCTTCGTCCCCCAGAATTTCCTGGACTGCCAGCAGGCAATAGCGTCTCCTGAAAGCCTCTGGCCAGAAAGGGTTACTGAGGGAGGGACACCTCTGACCCCCAACCCACTTCCAGACCTTCAGGCCCCAGACTCCAACTTCTAGGTAGGTTGCCAGGATCTCCATGAGGCGGTTTTTTTTTTTTTCTTTTTCCTTGATCCCCCTGCATTATCTTGTTAACACCTAGCTCTCCTTCTCCCCCCAGACTTTCTTGGACTGCAGGCAGGCAATAGCGTCTCCTGCAAGGCTCTGGCCAGAAAGGGATACAGAGGGAGGGTCACCTCTGACCCCCACCCCACTTCCAGACCCCCAGGCCCCAGACTCCACCTTCTAGGTAGGAAGCCATGATCTCCTTGAGGCGTTTTTTTTTTTTTTTCTTTTCCTTTGACCCCCCTGCATTCTCTTGTTAACACATAGCTCTCCTTCTCCCCCAAGACTTTCCTGGACTGCCAGCAGGCAATAGCGTCTCCTGCAAGCCTCTGGCCAGCATGGGATACTGAGGGAGGGTCACCACTGAACCCCACCCCACTTCCAGACCACCTGGCCCCAGACTCCACCTTCTAGGTAGGTAGCCAGGATCTCCTTGAGGCGGTTTTTTTTTTTTCTTTTCCCTTGAATCCCCTGCATTCTCTTGTTAACACCTAGCTCTCCTTATCCCCCCAGACTTTCCTGGACTGCCAGCAGGCAATAGCGTCTCCTGCAAGCCTCTGTCCAGCAAGGGATACTGAGGGAGGGTCACCTCTGACACCCACCGCACTTCCAGATCCCCAGGCCCTAGACTCCACCTTCTAGGTAGGTAGCCAGGATCTCCTTGAGGCGGTTTTTTTTTTCTTTTCCCTTGAACCCCCTGCATTTTCTTGTAAACAGCTAGCTCTCCTTCTCCCCCCAAGACTTTCCTGGACAGCCAGCAGGCAATAGCGTCTCTTGCAAGCCTCTGGCCAGCAAGGGATACTGAGGGAGGGTTACCTCTGACTCCCACCCCACTTCCAGACCCCCAGGCCTAAGACTCCACCTTCTAGGTAGGTAGCCAGGATCTCCATGAGGCGTTTTTTTTTTTTTTTTCTTTTCCCTTGAACCCCCTGCCTTCTCTTGTTAACACCTAGCTCTCCTTATCCCCCAAGACTTTCCTGGACTGCCAGCAGGCAATAGCGTCTCGTGCAAGCCTCTGAACAGCAAGGGATACTGAGGGAGGGTCACCTCTGACACCCACCCCACATCCAGACCCCCAGGCCACAGACTCCACCTTCCAGGTAGGTAGCCAGGATCTCCTTGAGGCGGTTTTTTTTTTTCCTTTCCCTTGAACCCCCTGCATTCTCTTGTTAACACCTAGCTCTCCTTCTCACCCCAGACTTTACTGAACTGCCAGCCGGCAATAGCGTCTCTTGCAAGACTCTGGCCAGCAAGGGATACTGAGGGAGGTTCACCTCTGACCCCCACCCCAATTCCAAACCCCCAGGCCCCAGACTCCACCTTCTAGGTAGGTAGCCAGGATCTCCTTGAGGCGGATATTTTTTTTTCTTTTCCCTTGAACCCCCTGCATTCTCTTGTTAACACCTAGCTCTCCTTCTCCTCCCAGACTTTCCTGGACTGCCAGCAGGCAATAGCGTCTCCTGCAAGCCTCTGGTCAGCAAGGGATACTGAGGGAGTGTCACTTCTGACCCCCTCCCCACTTCCAGACCGCCAGGCCCCAGACTCCACCTTCTAGGTAGGTAGCCAGGATCTCCTTGAGGCGGTTTTTTTTTTTTTTTCTTTTCCCTTGAACCCCCTGAATTCTCTTGTTAACACCTAGCTCTCCATCTGCTCCAGATTTTCCTCGACTGCCAGCAGGCAATAGCGTCCCCTGGAACCCTCTGGCCAGCAAGGGATACTGAGGGAGGGTGACTTCTGACCCCCACCCCACTTCCAGACCCCCAGGCCCCAGACTCCACCTTCTAGGTAGGAAGCAAGGATCTCCTTAAGGCGGTTTTTTTTTTTTTCTTTTCCCTTGAACCTTCTGCATTCTCTTTTTAACACCTAGCTCTCCTTTTCCCCCCATATTTTCCTGGACTGACAGCAGGCAATAGCTTCTCCTACAAGCCTCTGTCCAGCAAGGGATACTGAGGGAGGGTCACCTCTGACCCCCACCCCACTTCTAGAACCCCAGGTCCCAGACTCCACCTTCTAGGTAGGTAGCCAGGATCTCCTTGAGGCGGTTTTTTTTTTTCTTTTCCCTTGAACCCCCTGCATTCTCTTCTTAACACCTAGCTCTCCTTCTCCCACCAGACTTTCCAGGACAGCCAGCAGGCAATAGCGTCTCCTGCATGCCTCTGGCCAGTAAGGGATACTGAGGGAGGGTCACCTCTGACCCCCACCCCATTTCCAGACCCCCAGGCCACAGACTCCACCTTCTAGGTAGGTACCCAGGATCTGCTTGAGGCGGTTTTTTTTTCTTTCTTTTCCCTTGAACCCCCTGTATTCTCTTGTTAACACCTAGCTCTCCTTCGCCCCCCCATAATTTCCTGGACTGCCAGCAGGCAACAGCGTCTCCTGAAAGCCTCTGGCCAGCAAGGGTTACTGAGGGAGGGTCACCACTGACCCCCACCCTACTTCCAGACCCCCTGGCCCCAGACTCCACCTTCTAGGTAGGTAGCCAGGATCTCCTTGAGGCGGTTTTTTTTTTTTTTTCTTTTCCCTTGAATACCCTGCATTCTCTTGTTAACACCTAGCTCTCCTTATCCCCCCAGACTATCCTGGACTGCCAGCAGGCAATAGCGTCTCCTGCAAGCCTCTGTCCAGCAAGGGATACTGAGGGAGGGTCACCTCTGACACCCACCGCACTTCCAGATCCCCAGGCCCTATACTCCACCTTCTAGGTAGGTAGCCAGGATCTCCTTGAGGCGGTTTTTTTTTTTTTTCCCTTGAACCCCCTGCATTTTCTTGTAAACACCTAGCTCTCCTTCTCCACCCAGACTTTCCTGGACAGCCAGCAGGCAATAGCGTCTCTTGCAAGCCTCTGGCAAGCAAGGGATACTGAGGGAGGGTCACCTCTGACTCCCACCCCACTTCCAGACCCCCAGGCCCAAGACTCCACCTTCTAGGTAGGTAGCCAGAATCTCCATGAGGCGGGTTTTTTTTTTTTTTCTTTTCCCTTGAACCCCCTGCATTCTCTTGTTAACACCTAGCTCTCCTTCCCCCCCCAGACTTTCCTGGACTGCAAGCAGGCAATAGCGTCTCGTGCAAGCCTCTGGCCAGCAAGGGATACTGAGGGAGGGTCACCTCTGACACCCACCCCACATCCAGACCCCCAGGCCACAGACTCCACCTTCCAGGTAGGTAGCCAGTATCTCCTTGAGGCGGTTTTTTTTTTTTTTCCATTCCCTTGAACCCCCTGCATTCTCTTGTTAACACCTAGCTCTCCTTCTCACCCCAGACTTTACTGACCTGCCAGCCGGCAATAGCGTCTCTTGCAAGCCTCTGGCCAGCAAGGGATACTGAGGGAGGGTCACCACTGACCAACACCCCACTTCCAAACCCCCAGGCCCCAGACTCCACCTTCTAGGTAGGTAGCCAGGATCTCCTTGAGGTGGATATTTTTTTTTGTTTTCCCTTGAACCCCCTGCATTCTCTTGTTAACACCTAGCTCTCCTTCTCCCCCCAGACTTTCCTGGACTGCCAGCAGGCAATAGCGTCTCCTGCAAGCCTCTGGCCAGCAAGGGATACTGAGGGAGTGTCACCTCTGACCCCGACCCCACTTCCCGACCCCCAGACCCAGACTCCACCTTCTAGGTAGGTAGCCAGGATCTCCTTGAGGCGGTTTTTTTTTTTTTTTTCTTTTCCCTTGAACCCCCTGCATTCTCTTGTTAACACCTAGCTCTCCTTCTGCCCCAGATTTTCCTCGACTGCCAGCAGGCAATTGCGTCCCCTGGAACACACTGGCCAGCAAGGGATACTGAGGGAGGGTCACCTCTGACCCCCACCCCACTCCAGACCCCCAGGCCCCAGACTCCACCTTCTAGGTAGGTAGCCAGGATCTCCTTGAGGCGGTTTTTTTTTTTCTTTTCCCTTGAACCCCCTGCATTCTCTTGTTAACAGCTAGCTCTCGTACTCCCCCCAGACTTTCCTGGACAGCCAGCAGGCAATAGCGTCTCCTGCAAGCCTCTGGCCAGCAAGGGATACTGAGGGAGGGTCAAATCTGACCCCCACCCCACTTCCATAACCCCAGGCCCCAGACTCCACCTTCTAGGTAGGTAGCCAGGATCTCCTTGAGGCGTTTTTTTTTTTTTCTTTTGCCTTGAACCCCCTGCCTTCTCTTGTTAACACCTAGCTCTCCTTCTCCCCCCATACTTTCCTGGACTGCCAACAGGCAATAGCGTCTCCTGCAAACCGCTGACCAGCAAGGGATACTGAGTGAGGGTCACCTCTGACCCCCACCCCCCTCCAGACCCCCTTGCCCCAGACTTCACATTCTAGGTAGGTAGCCAGGATCTCCTTGAGGCGGTTTTTTTTTTTTTCTTTTCCCTTGAACCCTCTGCATTCTCTTGTTAACACCTAGCTCTCCTTCTCCCCCCAGAATTTCCTTGACTGCCAGCAGGCAATAGCGTCTCCTTAAAGCCTCTGGCCAGCATGGGATACTGAGGGAGGGTCACCTCTGACCCCCACCCCACTCCAGACCCCCAGGCCCCAGACTCCACTTTCTAGGTAGGTAGCCAGGATCTCCTTGAGGCCTTTTTTTTTTTTTTTCTTTTCCCTTGAACCCCCTGAATTCTCTTGTTAACACCTAGCTCTCCTTCTCCCCCCAGACATTCCTGGACAGTCAGCAGGAAATAGCGTTTCCTGCAAGCCTCTGGGCAGCAAGGGATACTGAGGGAGGGTCACCTCAGTCACCCACCCCACATCCAGACCCCCGTGCCCGCGACTCTACCTTCTAGGTAGGTAGCCAGGATCTCCTTGACGCGTTTTTTTTTTTTTTCTTTTCCCTTGAGCCCCCTGCATTCTCTTGTTAACACCTAGCTCTCCTTCTCCCCCCAGATTTTCCTGGACTTCCAGCAGGCAATAGCGTCTCCTGCAAGACTCTGGCCAGCAAGGGATACTGAGGGAGGGTCACCTCTGACCCCCACCCCACTTCCAGACCCCCAGGCCTCAGACTCCACCTTCTAGGTAGGTAGCCAGGATCTCCTTGAGGCGGTTTTTTTTTTTCTTTTCCCTTGAACCCTCTGCATTCTCTTTTTAACACCTAGCTCTACTTCTCCCCCCAGAATTTCCTGGACTGCCAGGAGGCAATAGCGTCTCCTGCAAGCCTCTGCCCAGCAAGGTATATTGAGGGAGGGTCACCTCTGACCCCCACCCCACTTCCAGACCCCTTGGACCCAGACTCCACCTTCTAGGTAGGTAGCCAGGATCTCCTTGACGCGTTTTTTTTTTTTTCTTTGCCCTTGAACCCCCTGCATTCTCTTTTTAACACCTAGCTCTCCTTCTCCCCCCAGATTTTCCTGGAATGCCAGCAGGCAATAGCGTCTCCTGCAAGCCTCTGGCCAAAAAGGGATACTGAGGGAGGGACACCTCTGACCCCCACCCCACTTCCAGATCCCCAGGCCCCAGACTCCACCTTCTAGGTAGGTAGCCAGGATCTCCATGAGGCGGGTTTTTTTTTTTTTCTTTGCCTTTGAACCCCCTGCATTATCTTGTTAACACCTAGCTCTCCTACTCGCCCCAGACTATCCTGGACTGCAGACAGGCAATAGCGTCTCCTGTAAGACTCTGGCCTAAAAGGGATACTGAGCGAGGGTCACCTCTGACCCCCACCCCACATCCAGACCCCCAGGCCCCAGACTCCACCTTCTAGGTAGGTAGCCAGGATCTCCTTGAGGCGGTTTTTTTTTTTCTTTTCCGTTGACCCCCCCTGCATTCTCTTGTTAACACCTAGCTCTCCTTCTCCCCCCAGACTTTCCTGGACGGCCAGCAGGCAATAGCGTCTCCTACAAGGCTCTGGCCAGCATGGGATACTGAGGGAGGGTCACCTCTGACCACCACCCCACTTCCAGACCCCCAGGACCCAGACTCCACCTTCTAGGTAGGTAGCCAGGATCTCCATGAGGCGGTTTTCTTTTTTTTTTTCTTTTCCCTTGTACCCCCTGCATTCTCTTGTTAACACCTAGCTCTCCTTCTCCCCTCAACTTTCCTGGACTGCAAGCAGGCAATAGCGTCTCTTGAAAGCCTCTGGCCAGCAAGGGATAGAGAGGGAGGGTCACCTCTGAACCCCAACCCACTTCCAGACACCCAAGCCACAGACTCCACCTTCTAGGTAGGTAGCCAGGATCTCCTTCAGGCGGTTTTTTTTTTTTTCTTTTTCCTTGAACCCCTTGCATTCTCTTGTTAACACCTAGCTCTACTTCTCCCCCCAGACTTTACTGGACAGCAAGCAGGCAATAGCGTCTCCTGCAAGCCTCTGGCCAGCAAGGGATACTGAGGGAGGGTCACCTCTGACCCCCACCCCACTTCCAGAACCCCAGGCCCCAGACTCCACCTTCTAGGTAGGTAGCCAAGATCTCCTTGAGGCGGTTTTTTTTTTTTTCTTTTCCCTTGAACCCCCTGCATTCTCTTTTTAACACCTAGCTCTCCTTCTCCCCCCAGATTTTCCTGGAATGCCAGCAGGCAATAGCGTCTCCTGCGAGCCTCTGGCCAGCAAGGGATACTGAGGGAGGGTCACCTCTAACCCCCACCCCACTTCCAGACCCCCAGGGCCCAGACTCCACCCTCTAGGTTGGTAGCCAGGATCTCCATGAGGCGGTTTTTTTTTTTCTTTTCCCTTTGACCCCTGCATTCTCTTGTTAACACCTAGCTCTCCTTATCCCCCCAGACTTTCCGGGACTGCGAGCAGGCAATAGCGTCTCCTGCAAGTCTCTGGCCTGCAAGGGATACTGAGGAAAGGTCACCTCTGACCCCCACCCCACTTCCAGACCCCCAGGCCCCAGAGTCCACCTTCTAGGAAGGTAGCCAGGATCTCCTTGAGGCGGTTTTATTTTTTTTTTCTTTTCCCTTGAACCCCCTGCATTCTCTTGTAAACACCTAGCTCTCCTTCTGCCCCCAGAATTTCCTGGACTGCCAGGAGGAAATAGCGTCTCCTGCAAGCCTCTGGCCAGCAAGGGATACTGAGGGAGATTCACCTCTGACCCCCACCCCACTTCCAGACCCCCAGGCCCCAGACTCCACCTTCTAGGTAGGTAGCCAGGATCTCCTTGAGGCGGTTTTTTTTTTTTCTTTTCCCTTGAACCCCCTGCATTCTCTTGTTAACAGCTAGCTCTCGTACTCCCCCCAGAATTTCCTGGACAGCCAGCAGGCAATAGCGTCTCCTGCAAGCCTCTGGCCAGCAAGGTATATTGAGGGAGGTTCACCTCTGACCCCACCCCACTTCCAGAACCCCTGGCCCCAGACTCCACCTTCTAGGTAGGTAGCCAGGATCTCCTTGAGGCGGTTTTTTTTTTTTTTCTTTTCCCTTGAACCCTCTGCATTCTCTTGTTAACACCTAGATCTCCTTCTCCCCCCAGACTTTCCTGGAGTGCCAACAGGCAATATCATCTCCTGCAAGCCTCTGGCCAGCAAGGGATACTGAGGGAGGGTCACCTCTGACCCCCCCCCCCCACTTCCAGACCCCTAGGCCCCAGACTCCACCTTCTAGGTAGGTAGCCAGGATCTCCTTGAAGCGGTTTTTTTTTTTCCTTTTCCTTTGAACCCCCTGCATTCTCTTGTTAACACCTAGCTCTCCTTCTCCCCCCAGAATTTCCAGGACTGCCAGCAGGCAATAGCGTCTCCTGCAAGCCTCTGGCCAGCAATGGATACTGAGGGATGGTCACCTCTGAACCCCACCCCACTTTCACACCCCCAGGTCTCAGACTCCACCTTCTAAGTAGGTACCCAGCATCCTCTTGAGGCGGTTTTTTTTTCCCTTGTATCCCCTGCATTCTCTTGTTAATACCTAGCTCTCCTTCTCCCCCCAGCCTTCCCTGGACTGCCAACAGGCAATAGCGTCTCCTGCAAGCCTCTGGCCAGCAAGAGATACTGAGGGAGGGTCACCTCTGACCCCCACCCCACTTCCAGACCCCCCGGCCTCAGACTCCACCTTCTAGATAGGTAGCCAGGATCTCCTTGAGGCGGTTTTTTTTTTTTTTCCCTTGAACCCCCTGCATTCTCTTTTTAACACCTAGCTCTCCTTCTCCCCCCAGAATTTCCTTGACTGCCAGCAGGCAATAGCGTCTCCTTAAAGCCTCTGGCCAGAAAGAGATACTGAGGGAGGGTCACCTCGGACCCCCACCCCACTCCAGACCCCCAGGCCCCAGACTCCACTTTCTAGGTAGGTAGCCAGGATCTCCTTGAGGCGTTTTTTTTTTTTTTTTCTTTTCCCTTGAACCCCCTGAATTCTCTTGTTAACACCTAGCTCTCCTTCTCCCCCCAGACATTCCTGGACAGCCAGCCGGCAATAGCCTTTCCTGCAAGCCTCTGGCCAGCAAGGGATACTGAGGGAGGGTCACCTCTGTCCCCCACCCCACATCCAGACCCCCGGGCCCCTGACTCCACCTTCTCGGTAGGTAGCCATGATCTCCTTGAGGCGTTTTTTTTTTTTTTTTCTTTTCCCTTGACCCCCCTGCATTCTCTTGTTAACACCTAGCTATCCTTCTCCCCCCAGATTTTCCTGGACTGCCAGCAGGCAATAGCGTCTCCTGCAAGCCTCTGGCCAGCCAGGGATACTGCGGGAGGGTCACCTCTGATGCCCACTGCACTTCCAGATCCCCAGGCCCTAGATTCCACCTTCTACGTTGGTAGCCAGGATCTCCTTTAGGCGGTTTTTTTTTTTTCTTTTCCCTTGAACCTCCTGCATTCTCTTGTAAACACATAGCTCTCCTTCTCCCCCCCGACATTCCTTGACATCCAGCAGGCAATAGCGTCTCCTGCAAGCCTCTGGCCAGCAAGGTATACTGAGGGAGGGTCACCTATGACCCCCAACCCACTTCCAAACCCCCAGGTCCCAGACTCCACCTTCTAGGTAGGTAGCCAGGATCTCCTTCAGGCGGTTTTTTTTTTTTTTTTCTTTTCCCTTAAACCCCCTGCATTCTCTTGTTAACACCTAGCTCTCCTTCTCCCTCCAGAATTTCCTGGGCTGCCAGTAGGCAATAGCGTCTCCTGAAACCCTCTGGCCAGCAAGGGTTACTGAGTGAAGATCACCTCTGACCCCACCACAATTCCAGACCCCCAGGCCCCAGACTCCACCTTCTAGGTAGGTAGCCAGGATCTCCTTGAGGCGGTTTTTTTTTTTTTCTTTTCCCTTGAACCACTTGCATTCTCTTGTTAACACCTTGCTCTCCTTCTCCCCGCAGATTTTCCTGGACTTCCAGAAGGCAAGAGTGTCTCCTGCAAGCCTCTGGCCAGTAAGGGATACTGAGGAAGGGTCACCTCTGAACCCCACCCCACTTCCAGACCCCTAGGCCCCAGACTCCACCTTCTAGGTAGGTAGCCAGGATCTCCTTGAGGCGGTTTTTTTTTTTTTTTCTTTTCCCTTGAACCCCCTGCATTCTCTTGTTAACAACTAGCTCTCCTTCTCCTCCCAGACTTTCCTGGACTGCCAGCAGGCAATAGCGTCTCCTGCAAGCCTCTGGCCAGCAAGGGATACTGAGGGAGGGTCACCTCTGACCCCACCCCGCTTCCAGACCCCCAGGCCCCAGACTCCACCTTCTAGGTAGGTAGCCAGGATGTCCTTGATTCGTTTTTTTTTTTTCTTTTCCCTTGAATCCCCTGCATTCTCTTGTTAACACCTAGCTCTCCTTCTCCCACCAGAATTTTCTGGAATGCCAGCAGGCAATAGCGTCTCCTGCAAGCCTCTGGCCAGCAATGGATACTGAGGGAGGGTCACCTCTGACGCCCACCGCACTTCCAGATCTCCAGGCCCCAGACTCAACCTACTAGGTTGGTAGCGAGTATCTTCTTGAGGCGGTTTTTTTTTTTTTCTTTTCCCTTGAACCCCCTGCATTCTCTTGTTAACACCTAGCTCTCCTTCTCCCCCCATACTTTCCGGGACTGCCAGCAGGCAACAGGGTCTCCTGCAGGCCTCTGGCCAACAAGGGATACTGATGGAGTGTCACCTCTGACCCCCACCCCACTTCCAGACCCACAGGCAGAAGACTCCACCTTCTAGGTAGGTAGCCAGGATCTCCATGAGGCGGTTTTTTTTTTTCTTTTCCCTTGAACCCCCTGCATTCTCTTGTTAACACCTAGCTCTCCTTCTCCCCCCAGACTTTCCTGGACTTCCAGCAGGCAATAGCGTCTCCTGCAAGCCTCTGGCCAGCAAGGGATACTGAGGGAGGGTCTCCTCTGACCCTCACGCCACTTCCAGACCCCCAGGCCCCAGACTCCAACTTCTAGGTAGGTAGCCAGGATCTCCTTGATTCGGTTTTTTTTTTTTTTTTTTTCTTATCCCATGAATCCCCTGCATTCTCTTGTTAACACCTATCTCTCCTTATGCCCCCAGACTTTCCTGGACTGCCAGCAGGCTATAGCGTCTCCTGCAAGTCTCTGGCCAGCAAGGGATATTGAGGGAGGGTCACCTCTGACGCCCACCCCACTTCCAGATCCCCAGGCCCCAGACTCCACCTTCTAGGTAGGTAGCCAGGATCTTCTTTAGGAGGTTTTTTTTGTTTCTTTTCCCTTGAACACCCTGCATTCTCTTGTAAACACCTAGCTCTCCTTCTGCCCCCAGATTTTCCTGGACTGCCAGCAGGCAATAGCGTCTCCTGCAAGCCTCTGGCCAGCAAGGGATACTGAGGGAGATTCACCTCTGACCCCCACCCCACTTCCAGACCCCCAGGCCCCAGACTCCACCTTCTATGTAGGTAGCCAGGATCTCCTTGAGGAGGTTTTTTTTTTTTTCTTTTCCCTTGAACCCCCTGCATTCTCTTGTTAACAGCTAGCTCTCGTACTCCCCCCGAATTTCCTGGACTGCCAGCAGGCAATAACGTCTCCTGCAAGCCTCTGGCCAGCAAGTGATACTGAGGGAGGGTCAAATCTGACCCCCACCCCACTTCCATATCCCCAGGCCCCAGACTCCACCTTCTAGGTAGGTAGCCAGGATCTTCTTGAGGCGGTTTTTTTTTTTTTTTTCTTTTGCCTTGAACCCCCTGCCTTCTCTTGTTAACACCTAGCTCTCCTTCTCCCCCCATACTTTCCTGGACTGCCAACAGGCAATAGCGTCTCCTGCAATCCGCTGACCAGCAAGGGATACTGAGGGAGGGTCACCTCTGACCCCCAACCACCTCCAGACCCCCTGGCCCCAGACTTCACCTTCTAGGTAGGTAGCCAGGATATCCTTGAGGCGGTTTTTTTTTTTTTCTTTTCCCTTGAACCCTCTGCATTCTCTTGTTAACACCTAGCTCTTCTTCTCCCCCCAGAATTTCCTGGACTGCCAGGAGGCAATAGCGTCTCCTGAAAGCCTCTGGCCAGCAAGGGATACTGAGGGAGGGTCACCTCTGACCCCCAACCCACTTCCAGACACCCAAGCCACAGACTCCACCTTCTAGGTAGGTAGCCAGGATCTCCTTGAGGCGTTTTTTTTTTTTTTCTATTTCCTTGAACCCCTTGCATTCTCTTGTTAACACCTAGCTCTACTTCTCCCCCCAGACTTTCCTGGACAGCCAGGAGGCAATAGCGTCTCCTGCAAGCCTCTGGCCAGCAAGGGATACTGAGGGCGGGTTACCTCTGACCCACACCCCACTTCCAGATCCCCAGGCCCCAGACTCCACCTTCTAGGTAGGTAGCCAGGATCTCCATGAGGCGGTTTTTTTTTTTTTCTTTTCCCCTGAACTCCCTGCATTATCTTGTTAACACCTAGCTCTCCTTCTACCCCCAGACATTCCTGGACTGCAGGCAGGAAATAGCGTCTCCTGCAAGCCTCTGGCCAGCATAGGATACTGAGGGAGGGTCACCGCTGACCACCACCCCACTTCCAGACCCCCAGGCCCCAGACTCCACCTTCTAGGTAGGTAGCCAGGATCTCCTTGAGGCGGTTTTTTTTTTTTTTTTTCTTTTCCCTTGAACCCCCTGCATTCTCTTTTTAACACCTAGCTCTCCTTCTCCCCCCAGAATTTCCTGGACTGCCAGCAGGCAATAGCGTCTCCTGCAGGCCTCTGGCCAGTAAGGGATACTGAGGGAGTGTCACATCTGACCCCCACCCCACTTCCAGACCCCCAGGCCCCAGACTCCACCTTCTCGGTAGGTAGCCAGGATCTCCATGAGGCGTTTTTTTTTTTTTTTCTTTTCCCTTGTACCCCCTGCATTCTCTTCTTAACACCTAGCTCTCCTTCTCCCCCCAGACTTTCCTGGACTGCCAGCAGGCAATAGCGTCTCGTGCAAGCCTCTGGCCAGCAAGGGATACTGAGGGAGGGTCACCTCTTACACCCACCCCAAATCCAGACCCCCAGGCCCCAGACTCCACCTTCTAGGTAGGTAGCCAGGATCTCCTTGAGGCGGTTTTTTTTTTTCTTTTCCCTTGAACCCCCTCCATTCTCTTGGTAACACCTAGCTCTCCTTCTCCTCCCAGACTTTCCTGGACTGCCAGCAGGCAATAGCGTCTCCTGCAAGCCTCTGGCCAGCAAGGGATACTGAGGGAGGGTCACCTCTGACACCCACCCCACTTCAAGTCCCCCAGGCCCCAGACTCCACCTCCTAGGTAGGTAGCCAGGATCTCCTTGAGGCGGTTTTTTTTTTTTTTCTTTTCCCTTGAATACCCTGCATTCTCTTGTTAACACCTAGCTCTCCTTATCAACTCAGAGTTTCCTGGACTGCCAGCAGGCAATAGCGTCTCCTGCAAGCCTCTGGCCAGCAAGGGATACTGAGGAAGGGTCACCTCTGAACCCCACCCCACTTCCAGACCCCCAGGCCCCAGACTCCACCTTCTAGGTAGGTAGCCAGGATCTCCTTGAGGCGGTTTTTTTTTTTTCTTTTCCCTTGAACCCCCTGCATTCTCTTGTAAACACCGAGCTCTCCTTCAGCCCCCAGATTTTCCAGGACTGCCTGCAGGCAATAGCGTCTCCTGCAAGCCTCTGGCCAGCAAGGGATACTGAGGGAGGGTCACCTCTGACCCCCACCCCACTTCCAGACCCCCAGGACACATACTCCACCTGCTAGGTAGGTAGCCAGGATCTCCTTGAGGCGGTTTTTTTTTTTTTTTTTCTTTTCACTCGAACGCCCTGCATTCTCTATTAACACCTAGCTCTCCTTCTCCCTCCAGACTTTCCTGGACTGCCAGCAGGCAATAGCGTCTCCTGCAAGCCTCTAGCCAGCAAGGGATACTGAGGGAGGGTCACCTCTGACCCCCACCGCACTTCCAGACCCCCAGGCCCCAGACTCCACCTTCTAGGTAGGTAGCCAGGATCTCCTTGAGGCGGTTTTTTTTTTTTCTTTTCCCTTGAACCCCCTGCATTCTCTTGTAAACACCGAGCTCTCCTTCAGCCCCCAGATTTTCCAGGACTGCCTGCAGGCAATAGCGTCTCCTGCAAGCCTCTGGCCAGCAAGGGATACTGAGGGAGGGTCACCTCTGACCCCCACCCCACTTCCAGACCCCCAGGACACATACTCCACCTGCTAGGTAGGTAGCCAGGATCTCCTTGAGGCGGTTTTTTTTTTTTTTTTTTTCTTTTCACTCGAACGCCCTGCATTCTCTATTAACACCTAGCTCTCCTTCTCCCTCCAGACTTTCCTGGACTGCCAGCAGGCAATAGCGTCTCCTGCAAGCCTCTAGCCAGCAAGGGATACTGAGGGAGGGTCACCTCTGACCCCTACCGCACTTCCAGACCCCCAGACCCCAGACTCCACCTTCTAGGTAGGTAGCCAGGATCTCCTTGAGGCGGTTTTTTTTTTTTTCTTTTCCCTTGAACCCCCTGCATTCTCTTGTAAACACCTAGCTCTACTTCAACCCCCAGAATTTCCTGGACTGCCAGCAGGCAATAGCGTCTCCTGCAAGCCTCTGGCCTGCAAGGGATACTGAGGGAGGGTCACCTCTGACCCCCCCCCACTTCCAGACCCCCAGGCCCCAGACTCCAACTTCTAGGTAGGTAGCCAGGGTCTCCTTGAGGCGGTTTTTTTTTTTCTTTTCCCTTGAATCCCCTGCATTCTCTTGTTAACACCTAGCTCTCCTTATCCCCCCAGACTTTCCTGGACTGCCAGCAGGCAATAGCGTCTCGTACAAGCCTCTGTCCAGCAAGGGATACTGAGGGAGGGTCACCTCTGACACCCACCGCACTTCCAGATCTCCAGGCCCTAGACTCCTCCTTCTAGGTAGGTAGCCAGTATCTCTATGAGGCGGTTTTTTTTTTTTTCTTTTCCCTTGAACCCCCTGCATTCTCTTGTTCACACATAGCTCTCCTTTGCCCCCCAGACTTTCCTGGACTGCCAGCAGGCAATAGCGTCTCCTGCAAGCCTCTGGCCAGCATGGGATACTGAGGGAGGGTCACCACTGACCCCCACCCCACTTCCAGACCCCCTGGCCCCAGACTCCACCTTCTAGGTAGGAAGCAAGGATCTCCTTGAGGCGGTTTTTTTTTTTTTTCTTTTCCCTTGAACCTTCTGCATTCTCTTTTTAACACCTAGCTCTCCTTTTCCCCCCATATTTTCCTGGACTGACAGCAGGCAATAGCTTCTCCTACAAGCCTCTGTCCAGCAAGGGATACAGAGGGAGGGTCACCTCTGACCCCCACCCCACTTCCAGAACCCCAGGTCCCAGACTCCACCTTCTAGGTAGGTAGCAAGGATCTCCTTGAGGCGTTTTTTTTTTTTTTTCTTTTCCCTTGAACCCCCTGCATTCTCTTGTTAACACCTAGCTCTCCTTCGCCCCCCCAGAATTTCCTGGACTGCCAGCAGGCAACAGCGTCTCCTGAAATCCTCTGGCCAGCAAGGGTTACTGAGGGAGGGTCACCTCTGACACCCACCGCACTTCCAGATCCCCAGGCCCCAGACTCCACCTTCTAGGTAGGTAGCCAGGATTTCCTTGAGGCGGTTTTTTTTTTTTTCTTTTCCCTTGAACCCCCTGCATTCTCTTGTTAACACCTAGCTCTCCTTCTCCCCCCAGAATTTCCTGGACTGCCAGCAGGCAATAGCGTCTCCTGCAGGCCTCTGGCCGGTAAGGGATACTGAGGGAGTGTCACATCTGACCCGCACCCCACTTCCAGACCCTCAGGCCACAGACTCCACCTTCTAGGTAGGTAGCCAGGATCTCCATGAGGCGGTTTTTTTTTTTTCTTTTCCCTTGGACCCCCTGCATTCTCTTGTTAACACCTAGCTCTTCTTCTCCCCCCAGTCTTTCCTGGACTGCCAGCAGGCAATAGCGTCTCGTGCAAGCCTCTGGCCAGCAAGGGATACTGAGGGAGGGTCACCTCTGACACCCACCCCAAATCCAGACCCCCAGGCCCCAGACTCCACCTTCCAGGTAGGTAGCCAGGATCTCCTTGAGGCGGTTTTTTTTTTTCTTTTTCCTTGAACCCCCTGCATTCTCTTGGTAACACCTAGCTCTCCTTCTCCCCCCAGACTTTCCTGGACTGCCAGCAGGCAATAGCGTCTCCTGCAAGCCTCTGGCCAGCAAGGGATACTGAGGGCGGGTTACCTCTGACCCACACCCCACTTCCAGATCCCCAGGCCCCAGACTCCACCTTCTAGGTAGGTAGCCAGGATCTCCATGAGGCGGTTTTTTTTTTTTTTTTTTCTTTTCCCCTGAACTCCCTGCATTATCTTGTTAACACCTAGCTCTCCTTCTACCCCCAGACATTCCTGGACTGCAGGCAGGCAATAGCGTCTCCTGCAAGCCTCTGGCCAGCATGGGATACTGAGGGAGGGTCACCGCTGACCCCCACCCCACTTCCAGACCCCCAGGCCCCAGACTCCACCTTCTAGGTAGGTAGCCAGGATCTCCTTGAGGCGGTTTTTTTTTTTTTTTTCTTTTCCCTTGAACCCCCTGCATTCTCTTTTTAACACCTAGCTCTCCTTCTCCCCCCAGACTTTCCTGGACTGCCAGCAGGCAATAGCGTCTCCTGCAGGCCTCTGGCCAGTAAGGGATACTGAGGGAGCGTCACATCTGACCCCCACCCCACTTCCAGACCCCCAGGCCACAGACTCCACCTTCTCGGTAGGTAGCCAGGATCTCCATCAGGCGTTTTTTTTTTTTTTTTTCTTTTCCCTTGTACCCCCTGCATTCTCTTCTTAACACCTAGCTCTCCTTCTCCCCCCAGACTTTCCTGGACTGCCAGCAGGCAATAGCGTCTCGTGCAAGCCTCTGGCCAGCAAGGGATACTGAGGGAGGGTCACCTCTTACACCCACCCCAAATCCAGACCCCCAGGCCCCAGACTCCACCTTCCAGGTAGGTAGCCAGGATCTCCTTGAGGCGGTTTTTTTTTTTCTTTTCCCTTGAACCCCCTCCATTCTCTTGGTAACACCTAGCTCTCCTTCTCCTCCCAGACTTTCCTGGACTGCCAGCAGGCAATAGCGTCTCCTGCAAGCCTCTGGCCAGCAAGGGATACTGAGGGAGGGTCACCTCTGACACCCACCCCACTTCAAGTCCCCCAGGCCCCAGACTCCACCTCCTAGGTAGGTAGCCAGGATCTCCTTGAGGCGGTTTTTTTTTTTTTTTCTTTTCCCTTGAATACCCTGCATTCTCTTGTTAACACCTAGCTCTCCTTATCAACTCAGAGTTTCCTGGACTGCCAGCAGGCAATAGCGTCTCCTGCAAGCCTCTGGCCAGCAAGGGATACTGAGGAAGGGTCACCTCTGAACCCCACCCCACTTCCAGACCCCCAGACCCCAGACTCCACCTTCTAGGTAGGTAGCCAGGATCTCCTTGAGGCGGTTTTTTTTTTTTCTTTTCCCTTGAACCCCCTGCATTCTCTTGTAAACACCGTGCTCTCCTTCAGCCCCCAGATTTTCCAGGACTGCCTGCAGGCAATAGCGTCTCCTGCAAGCCTCTGGCCAGCAAGGGATACTGAGGGAGGGTCACCTCTGACCCCCACCCCACTTCCATACCCCCAGTACACATACTCCACCTGCTAGGTAGGTAGCCAGGATCTCCTTGAGGCGGTTTTTTTTTTTTTTTTCTTTTCACTCGAACGCCCTGCATTCTCTATTAACACCTAGCTCTCCTTCTCCCTCCAGACTTTCCTGGACTGCCAGCAGGCAATAGCGTCTCCTGCAAGCCTCTAGCCAGCAAGGGATACTGAGGGAGGGTCACCTCTGACCCCCACCGCACTTCCAGACCCCCAGGCCCCAGACTCCACCTTCTAGGTAGGTAGCCAGGATCTCCTTGAGGCGGTTTTTTTTTTTCTTTTCACTTGAACCCCCTGCATTCTCTTGTAAACACCTAGCTCTACTTCAACCCCCAGAATTTCCTGGACTGCCAGCAGGCAATAGCGTCTCCTGCAAGCCTCTGGCCTGCAAGGGATACTGAGGGAGGGTCACCTCTGACCCCCCCCCCACTTCCAGACCCCCAGGCCCCAGACTCCAACTTCTAGGTAGGTAGCCAGGGTCTCCTTGAGGCGGTTTTTTTTTTTCTTTTCCCTTGAATCCCCTGCATTCTCTTGTTAACACCTAGCTCTCCTTATCCCTCCAGACTTTCCTGGACTGCCAGCAGGCAATAGCGTCTCCTGCAAGTCTCTGTCCAGCAAGGGATACTGAGGGAGGGTCACCTCTGACACCCACCGCACTTCCAGATCTCCAGGCCCTAGACTCCGCCTTCTAGGTAGGTAGCCACGATCTCTATGAGGCGGTTTTTTTTTTTCTTTTCCCTTGAACCCCCTGCATTCTCTTGTTCACACATAGCTCTCCTTTGCCCCCCAGACTTTCCTGGACTGCCAGCAGGCAATAGCGTCTCCTGCAAGCCTCTGGCCAGCAGGGGATACTGAGGGAGGGTCACCACTGACCCCCACCCCACTTCCAGACCCCCTGGCCCCAGACTCCACATTCTAGGTAGGAAGCAAGGATCTCCTTGAGGCGGTTTTTTTTTTTTTTTCTTTTCCCTTGAACCTTCTGCATTCTCTTTTTAACACCTAGCTCTCCTTTTCCCCCCATATTTTCCTGGACTGACAGCAGGCAATAGCTTCTCCTACAAGCCTCTGTCCAGCAAGGGATACTGAGGGAGGGTCACCTCTGACCCCCACCCCACTTCCAGAACCCCAGGTCCCAGACTCCACCTTCTAGGTAGGTAGCAAGGATCTCCTTGAGGCGTTTTTTTTTTTTTTTTCTTTTCCCTTGAACCCCCTGCATTCTCTTGTTAACACCTAGCTCTCCTTCGCCCCCCCAGAATTTCCTGGACTGCCAGCAGGCAACAGCGTCTCCTGAAATCCTCTGGCCAGCAAGGGTTACTGAGGGAGGGTCACCTCTGACATCCACCGCACTTCCAGACCCCCAGGCCCCAGACTCCACCTTCTAGGTAGGTAGCCAGGATTTCCTTGAGGCGGTTTTTTTTTTTTCTTTTCCCTTGAACACCCTGCATTCTCTTGTTAACACCTAGCTCTCCTTCTCCCCCCAGAATTTCCTGGACTGCCAGCAGGCAATAGCGTCTCCTGCAGGCCTCTGGCCGGTAAGGGATACTGAGGGAGTGTCACATCTGACCCCCACCCCACTTCCAGACCCTCAGGCCACAGACTCCACCTTCTAGGTAGGTAGCCAGGATCTCCATGAGGCGGTTTTTTTTTTTTTTTTTCCCTTGGACCCCCTGCATTCTCTTATTAACACCTAGCTCTCCTTCTCCCCCCAGTCTTTCCTGGACTGCCAGCAGGCAATAGCGTCTCGTGCAAGCCTCTGGCCAGCAAGGGAGACTGAGGGAGGGACACCTCTGACACCCACCCCAAATCCAGACCCCCAGGCCCCAGACTCCACCTTCCAGGTAGGTAGCCAGGATCTCCTTGAGGCGGTTTTTTTTTTTTCTTTTCCCTTGAACCCCCTGCATTCTCTTGGTAACACCTAGCTCTCCTTCTCCCCCCAGACTTTCCTGGACTGCCAGCAGGCAATAGCGTCTCCTGCAAGCCTCTGGCCAGCAAGGGATACTGAGGGAGGGTCAACTCTGACCCCCACCCCACTTCCAGACCCCCAGGACACAGACTCCACCTTCTAGGTTGGTAGCCAGGATCTCCTTGAGGCGGTTTTTTTTTTTTTTTTCTTTTCACTCGAACGCCCTGCATTCTCTATTAACACCTAGCTCTCCTTCTCCCCCAAGACTTTCCCGGACTGCCAGCAGGAAATAGCGTCTCCTGCAAGCCTCTAGCCAGCAAGGGATACTGAGGGAGGGTCACCGCTGACCCCAACCGCACTTCCAGACCCCCAAGCCACAGACTCCACCTTCTAGGTAGGTAGCCAGGATCTCCTTGAGGCGGTTTTTTTTTTTTTTTTCTTTTCCCTTGAACCCCTTGCATTCTCTTGTAAACACCTAGCTCTACTTCAACCCCCAGAATTTCCTGGACTGCCAGCAGGCAATAGCGTCTCCTGCAAGCCTCTGGCCTGCAAGGGATACTGAGGGAGGGTCACCTGTGACCCTCACCCCACTTCCAGACCCCCAGGCCCCAGACTCCACCTTCTAGGTAGGTAGCCAGGGTCTCCTTGAGGCGGTTTTCTTTTTTTTTCTTTTCCCTTGAATCCCCTGCATTCTCTTGTTAACACCTAGCTCTCCTTATCGCCCCAGACTTTCCTGGACTGCCAGCTGGCAATAGCGTCTCCTGCAAGCCTCTGTACGGCAAGGGATACTGAGGGAGGGTCACCTCTGACAACCACCGCACTTCCAGATCCCCAGGCCCTAGACTCCACCTTCTAGGTAGGTAGCCAAGATCTCCTTGAGGCGGTTTTTTTTTTTCTTTTCCCTTGAACCCCCTGCATTTTCTTGTAAACACCTAGCTCTCCTTCTCCCCCCAGACTTTCCTGGACAGCCAGCAGGCAATAGCGTCTCCTGCAAGCCTCTGGCCAGCAAGGGATACTGAGGGAGGGTCACCTCTGACCCCCACCCCACTTCCAGAGGCCCTGTCCCCAGACTCCAACTTCTAGGTAGTTAGCCAGGATCTCCTTGAGACGGTTTTTTTTTTCTTTTCCCTTGAAACCTCTGTATTCTCTTGTTAACACCTAGCTCTCCTTCTCCCTCCAGAATTTCCTGGACTGCAAGCAGGCAATAGCATCTCCTGCAAGCCTCTGACCAGCAAGGGATACTTAGGGAGGGTAACCTCTGACCCCCACCCCACCTCCAGACCCCCAGGCCCCACACTCCACCTTCTAGGTAGGTAGCCAGGATATCCTTGAGGCGGTTTTTTTTTTTTTTTTTCTTTTCACTAGAACGCCCTGCATTCTCTATTAACTCCTAGCTCTCCTTCTCCCCCCAGACTTTCCTGGACTGCCAGCAGGAAATAGCGTCTCCTGCAAGGCTCTAGCCAGCAAGGGATACTGAGGGAGGGTCACCTCTGACCCCCACCCCACTTCCAGACCCCCAGCCCCAGACTCCACCTTCTAGGTAGGTAGCCAGGATCTCCTTGAGGCGGTTTTTTTTTTTTTCTTTTCCCTTGAACCCCCTGCATTCTCTTGTTAACACCTAGCTCTACTTCTCCCCCCAGAATTTCCTGGACTGCCAGCAGGCAATAGCGTCTCGTGCAAGGCTCTGTCCAGCAAGGGATACTGAGGGAGGGTCACCTTTGACCGCCACCCCACTTCAAGAACCCCAGGCCCCAGACTCCACCTTCTAGGTAGGTAGCCAGGATCTCCTTGAGGCGGTTTTTTTTTTTCTTTTCCCTTGAACCACCTGCATTCTCTTTTTAACACCTAGCTCTCCTTCTCTTCCCAGAATTTCCTTGACTGCCAGCAGGCAATAGCGTCTCCTTAAAGCCTCTGGCCAGCAAGGGATACTGAGGGAGGGTCACCTCTGACCCCCACCACACTCCAGACCCCCAGGCCCCAGACTCCACTTTCTAGGTAGGTAGCCAGGATCTCCGTGAGGCGGTTTTTTTTTTTCTTTTGCCTTGTACCCCCTGAATTCTCTTGTTAACACGTAGCTCTCCTTCTCCCCCCAGACATTCCTGGACAGCCAGCAGGCAATAGCATCTCCTGAAAGCCTCTGGCCAGCAAGGGATACTGAGGGAGGGTCACTTCAGACCCCCACCCCACTTGCAGACCCCCGGCCCCAGACTCCACCTTCTAGGTAGTTAGCCAGGATCTCCATGAGGCGTTTTTTTTTTTTTTTTTTCTTTTCACTTGAACCCCCGGCATTCTCTTGTTAACACCTAGCTCTCCTTCTCCCCCCGACTATCCTGGACTGCCAGCACGGAATAGCGTCTCCTGAAAGCCTCTGGCCAGCAAGGGATACTGAGGGAGGGTCACCTCTGTCCCCCACCTCACATCCAGACCCCCGTTCTTCCGACTCCACCTTCTAGGTAGGTAGCCAGGATCTCCTTGAGGCGGTTTTTTTTTTTTCTTTTCCCTTGAACCCCCAGCATTCTCTTGTTAACACCTAGCTCTCCTTCTCCCCCCAGATATCCTGGACTGCCAGCAGGCAATAGCGTCTCCTGCAAGCCTCTGGCCAGCAAGGGATACTGCGGGAGGGTCACCTCTGACGCCCAATGCACTTCCAGATCCCCAGGCCCTAGATTCCACCTTCTAGGTTGGTAGCCAGGATCTCCTTGAGGCGGTTTTTTTTTTTCTTTTCCCTTGAACCCCCTGCATTCTCTTGTAAACACCTAGCTCTCCTTCTCCCCCCCGATATTCCTGGACTGCCAGCAGGCAATAGCGTCTCCTGCAAGCCTCTGGCCAGCAAGGGATACTGAGGGAGGGTCACCTCTGACTCCCACCCCACTTCCCGACCCCCAGGACCCAGACTCCATCTTCTAGGTAGGTAGCCAGGATCTCCTTGAGGCGTTTTTTTTTTTTTTTTTTTTTTTCGTTTCCCTTGAACCCCTTGCATTCTCTTGTTAACACCTAGCTCTCCTTCTCCCCGCAGACTTTCCTGGACTTCCAGAAGGCAAGAGTGTCTCCTGCAAGCCTCTGGCCAGCAAGGGATACTGAGGAAGTGTCACCTCTGACCCCCACCCCACTTCCAGACAACCAGGCCCCAGACTCCACCTTCTAGGTAGGTAGCCAGGATCTCCTTGAGGCGGTTTTTTTTTTTTTCTTTTCCCTTGAACCCCCTGCATTTTCTTGTTAACACCTAGCTCTCCTTCTCCCCCCAGACTTTCCTGGACTGCCAGTAGGGAATAGCGTCTCCTGCAAGCCTCTGGCCTGCAAGAGATACTGAGCGAGGGTCACCTATGACCCCACCCCACTTCCAAACCCCAGGTCCCAGACTCCACCTTCTAGGTAGGTAGCCAGGATCTCGTTGAGGCGGTTTTTTTTTTTTTTTTTTACCCTTAAACCCCCTGCATTCTCCTGTTAACACCTAGCTCTCCTTCTCCCTCCAGAATTTCCTGGACTGCCAGCAGGCAACAGCGTCTCCTGAAAGCCTCTGGCCAGCAATGGTTACTGAGTGAAGGTCACCTCTGACCCCACCCCACTTCCAGACCCCCAGGCCCCAGACTCCACCTTCTAGGTAGGTAGCCAGGATCTCCTTGAGGCGGTTTTTTTTTTTTTCCCTTGAACCCCTTGCATTCTCTTGTTAACACCTAGCTCTCCTTCTCCCCGCAGACTTTCCTGGACTTCCAGAAGGCAAGAGTGTCTCCTGCAAGCCTCTGGCCAGCAAGGGATACTGAGGAAGGGTCACCTCTGAACCCCACCCCACTTCCAGACAACCAGGCGCCAGACTCCACCTTCTAGGTAGGTAGCCAGGATCTCCTTGAGGCGGTTTTTTTTTTTCTTTTCCCTTGAACCCCCTGCATTTTCTTGTTAACACCTAGCTCTCCTTCTCCCCCCAGACTTTCCTGGACTGCCAGTAGGGAATAGCGTCTCCTGCAAGCCTCTGGCCTGCAAGAGATACTGAGCGAGGGTCACCTATGACCCCACCCCACTTCCAAACCCGCAGGTCCCAGACTCCACCTTCTAGGTAGGTAGCCAGGATCTCGTTGAGGCGGTTTTTTTTTTTTTTCTTACCCTTAAACCCCCTGCATTCTCCTGTTAACACCTAGCTCTCCTTCTCCCTCCAGAATTTCCTGGACTGCCAGCAGGCAACAGCGTCTCCTGAAAGCCTCTGGCCAGCAATGGTTACTGAGTGAAGGTCACCTCTGACCCCACCCCACTTCCAGACCCCCAGGCCCCAGACTCCACCTTCTAGGTAGGTAGCCAGGATCTCCTTGAGGCGGTTTTTTTTTTTTCCCTTGAACCCCTTGCATTCTCTTGTTAACACCTAGCTATCCTTCTCCCCGCAGACTTTCCTGGACTTCCAGAAGGCAAGAGTGTCTCCTGCAAGCCTCTGGCCAGCAAGGGATACTGAGGAAGGGTCACCTCTGAACCCCACCCCACTTCCAGACCCCCAGGCCCCAGAATCCACCTTCTAGGTAGGTAGCCAGGATCTCCTTGAGGCGGTTTTTTTTTTTTTTCTTTTCCCTTGAACCCCCTGCATTCTCTGGTTAACACCTAGCTCTCCTTGTCCTCCCAGACTTTCCTGGACAGCCAGCAGGCAATAGCGTCTCCTGCAAGCCTCTGGCCAGCAAGGGATACTGAGGGAGGGTCAGCTCTGACCACACACCACTTCCAGACCCCCAGGCCCCAGACTCCACCTTCTAGGTAGGTAGCCAGGATCTCCTTGATTCGTTTTTTTTTTTCTTTTACCTTGAATCCCCTGCATTCTCTTGTTAACACCTAACTCTCCTTATCCCACCAGACTTTTCTGGAATGCCAGCAGGCAATAACGTCTCCTGCAAGCCTCTGGCCAGCAAGGGATACTGAGGGAGGGTCACCTCTGACGCCCACCGCACTTCCAGATCTCCAGGCCCCAGACTCCACCTTTTAGGTAGGTAGCGAGGATCTTCTTGAGGCGGTTTTTTTTTTTTTTTCTTTTCCCTTGAACCCCCTGCATTCTCCTGCTAACACCTAGCTCTCCTTCTCCCCCCAGACTTTCCGGGACTGCCAGCAGGCAATAGCGTCTCCTGCAGGCCTCTGGCCACCAAGGGATATTGAGGGAGGGTCACCTCTGACCCCCACCCCACTTCCAGACCTCCAGGCCCAGGACTCCACCTTCTAGGTAGGTACCCAGGATCTCCATGAGGCGGTTTTTTTTTTTTTCTTTTCCCTTGAACCCCCTGCATTCTCTTGTTAACCCCTAGCTCTCCTTCTCCCCCCAGACTTTCCTGGACTTCCACCAGGCAATAGCGTCTCCTGCAAGCCTCTGGCCAGCAAGGGATACTGAGGGAGGGTCTCCTCTGACCCCCACCCCACTTCCAGACCCCCAGGCCACAGACTCCAACTTCTAGGTAGGTAGCCAGGATCTCCTTGATTCGGTTTTTTTTTTTTTTCTTTTCCCTTGAATCCCCTGCATTCTCTTGTTAACACCTAGCTCTCCTTCTCCCCCCAGACTTCCCTGGACTGCCAGCGGGCAATAGCGTCTCCTGCAAGCCTCTGGCCAGCAAGGGATACTGAGGGAGTGTCACGTCTGACCCCCACCCCACTTCCAGACCCCCAGGCCTCAGACTCCACCTTCTAGGTAGGTAGCCAGGATCTCCTTGAGGCGGTTTTTTTTTTTTCTTTTCCCTTGAACCACCTGCATTCTCTTTTTAACACCTAGCTCTCCTTCTCCCCCCAGAATTTCCTTGACTGCCAGCAGGCAATAGTGTCTCCTTAAAGCCTCTGGACAGCAAGGGATACAGAGGGAGGGTCACCTCTGACCCCCACCCCACTCCAGACCCCCAGTCCGCAGACTCCACTTTCCAGGTAGGTAGCCAGGATCTCCGTGAGCCGGTTTTTTTTTTTCTTTTGCCTTGTACCCCCTGAATTCTCTTGTTAACACGTAGCTCTCCTTCTCCCCCCAGACATTCCTGGACAGGCAGCAGGCAATAGCATCTCCTGAAAGCCTCTGGCCAGGAAGGGATACTGAGGGAGGGTCACCTCAGACCCCCACCCCACTTGCAGACCCCCGGCCCCAGACTCCACCTTCTAGGTAGGTAGCCAGGATCTCCATGAGGCGGTTTTTTTTTTTCTTTTCACTTGAACCCCCGGCATTCTCTTGTTAACACCTAGCTCTCCTTCTCCCCCCGACTATCCTGGACTGCCAGCACGGAATAGCGTCTCCTGAAAGCCTCTGGCCAGTAAGGGATACTGAGGGAGGGTCACCTCTGTCCCCCACCTCACATCCAGACCCCCGTTCTTCCGACTCCACCTTCTAGGTAGGTAGCCAGGATCTCCTTGAGGCGTTTTTTTTTTTTTTTCTTTTCCCTTGAACCCCCTGCATTCTCTTGTTAACACCTAGCTCTCCTTCTCCCCCCAGATTTCCTGGACTGCCAGCAGGCAATAGCGTCTCCTGCAAGCCTCTGACCAGCAAGGGATACTGCGGGAGGGTCACCTCTGACGCCCACTGCACTTCCAGATCCCCAGGCCCTAGATTCCACCTTCTAGGTTGGTAGCCAGGATCTCCTTGAGGCGGTTTTTTTTTTTTTTCCCCTTGAACCCCCTGCATTCTCTTGTAAACACCTAGCTCTCCTTCTCCCCCCCGATATTCCTGGACTGCCAGCAGGCAATAGCGTCTCCTGCAAGCCTCTGGCCAGCAAGGGATACTGAGGGAGGGTCACCTCTGACTCCCACCCCACTTCCCGACCACCAGGACCCAGACTCCCCCTTATAGGTAGGTAGCCAGGATCTCCATGAGGCGGTTTTTTTTTTTTTCTTTTCCCTTGAGCCCCCTGCATTTTCTTGTTAACACCTAGCTCTCCTTCTCCCCCCAGACTTTCCTGGACTGCCAGTAGGGAATAGCGTCTCCTGCAAGCCTCTGGCCTGCAAGGGATACTGAGCGAGGGTCACCTATGACCCCACCCCACTTCCAAACCCCCAGGTCCCAGACTCCACCTTCTAGGTAGGTAGCCAGGATCTCCTTGAGGCGGTTTTTTTTTTTTTTTTTTCTTTTCCCTTAAACCCCCTGCATTCTCCTGTTAACACCTAGCTCTCCTTCTCGCTCCAGAATTTCCTGGACTGCCAGCAGGCAATAGCGTCTCCTGAAAGCCTCTGGCCAGCAATGGTTACTGAGTGAAGGTCACCTCTGACCCCACCCCACTTCCAGACCCCCAGGCCCCAGACTCCACCTTCTAGGTAGGTAGCCAGGATCTCCTTGAGGCGGTTTTTTTTTTTCTTTTCCCTTGAACCCCTTGCATTCTCTTGTTAACACCTAGCTCTCCTTCTCCCCGCAGACTTTCCTGGACTTCCAGAAGGCAAGAGTGTCTCCTGCAAGCCTCTGGCCAGCAAGGGATACTGAGGAAGGGTCAACTCTGAACCCCACCCCACTTCCAGAACCCCAGGCCCCAGACTCCACCTTCTAGGTAGGTAGCCAGGATCTCCTTGAGGCGGTATTTCTTTTTTTCTTTTCCCTTGAACCCCCTGCATTCTCTGGTTAACACCTAGCTCTCCTTGACCTCCCATACTTTCCTGGACTGACACCAGGCAATAGCGTCTCCTGCAAGCCTCTGGCCAGCAAGGGATACTGAGGGAGGGTCAGCTCTGACCCCACACCACTTCCAGACTCCCAGGCCCCAGACTCCACCTTCTAGGTAGGTAGCCAGGATCTCCTTGATTCGTTTTTTTTTTTTTTCTTTTACCTTGAATCCTCTGCATTCTCTTGTTAACACCTAGCTCTCCTTATCCCACCAGACTTTTCTGGAATGCCAGCAGGCAATAACGTCTCCTGCAAGCCTCTGGCCAGCAAGGGATACTGAGGGAGGGTCACCTCTGACGCCCACCGCACTTCCAGATCTCAAGGCCCCAGACTCAACCTTCTAGGTAGGTAGCGAGGATCTTCTTGAGGCGGTTTTTTTTTTTTCTTTTCCCTTGAACCCCCTGCATTCTCCTGCTAACACCTAGCTCTCCTTCTAACCCCAGACTTTCCGGGACTGCCAGCAGGCAATAGCGTCTCCTGCAGGCCTCTGGCCATCAAGGGATACTGAGGGAGGGTCACCTCTGACTCCCACCCCACTTCCAGACCTACAGGCCCAGGACTCCACCTTCTAGGTAGGTACCCAGGATCTCCATGAGGCGGTTTTTTTTTTTTCTTTTCCCTTGAACCCCCTGCATTCTCTTGTTAACACCTAGCTCTCCTTCTCCCCCCAGACTTTCCTGGAATTCCAGCAGGCAATAGCGTCTCCTGCAAGCCTCTGGCCAGCAAGGGATACTGAGGGAGGGTCTCCTCTGACCCCCACCCCACTTCCAGACCCCCCAGGCCCCAGACTCCAACTTCTAGGTAGGTAGCCAGGATCTCCTTGATTCGGTTTTTTTTTTTTTTTCCTTTTCCCTTGAATCCCCTGCATTCTCTTGTGAACACCTAGCTCTCCTTAGCCCCCCAGACTTTCCTGGACTGCCAGCAGGCTATAGCGTCTCCTGCAAGTCTCTGGCCAGCAAGGGATATTGAGGGAGGGTCACCTCTGACGCCCACCGCACTTCCAGATCCCCAGGCTCCAGACTCCACCTTCCAGGTAGGTAGCCAGGACCTCCTTGAGGCGGTTTTTTTTTTTTTTTTTTCCCTTGAACCCCCTGCATTCTCTTGTAAACACCTTGCTCTCATTCTGCCCCCAGAATTTCCTGGACTGCCAGCATGAAATAGCGTCTCCTGCAAGCCTCTGGCCAGCAAGGGATACTGAGGGAGATTCACCTCTGACCCCCACCCCACTTCCAGACCCCCAGGCCCCAGACTCCACCTTCTAGGTAGGTAGCCAGGATCTCCTTGAGGCGGTTTTTTTTTTTTTTTCTTTTCCCTTGAACCCCCTGCATTCTCTTGTTAACAGCTAGCTCTCGTACTCCCCCCAGACTTTCCTGGACAGCCAGCAGGCAATAGCGTCTCCTGCAAGCCTCTGGCCAGCAAGGGATACTGAGGGAGGGTCAAATCTGACCCCCACCCCACTTCCATAACCCCAGGCCCCAGACTCCACCTTCTAGGTAGGTAGCCAGGTTCTCCTTGAGGCGTTTTTTTTTTTTTTTCTTTTCCTTGAACCCCCTGCCTTCTCTTGTTAACACCTAGCTCTCCTTCTCCCCCCATACTTTCCTGGACTGCCAACAGGCAATAGCGTCCCCTGCAAGCCGCTGACCAGCAAGGGATACTGAGGGAGGGTCACCTCTGACCCCCACCCCCCTCCAGACCCCCTTGCCCCAGACTTCACATTCTAGGTAGGTAGCCAGGATCTCCTTGAGGCGGTTTTTTTTTTTTTTCTTTTCCCTTGAACCCTCTGCATTCTCTTGTTAACACCTAGCTCTCCTTCTCCCCCCAGAATTTCCTTGACTGCCAGTAGGCAATAGCGTCTCCTTAAAGCCTCTGGCCAGCAAGGGATACTGAGGGAGGGTCACCTCTGACCCCCACCCCACTCCAGACCCCCAGGCCCCAGACTCCACTTTCTAGGTAGGTAGCCAGGATCTCCTTGAGGAGTTTTTTTTTTTTTTTTTTTCTTTTCCCTTGAACCCCCTGAATTCTCTTGTTAACACCTAGCTCTCCTTCTCCCCCCAGACATTCCTGGACAGTCAGCAGGAAATAGCGTTTCCTGCAAGCCTCTGGCCAGCAAGGGATACTGAGGGAGGGTCACCTCAGTCCCCACCCCACATCCAGACCCCCGTGCCCCCGACTCTACCTTCTAGGTAGGTAGCCAGGATCTCCTTGAGGCGTTTTTTTTTTTTTTTCTTTTCCCTTGACCACCCTGCATTCTCTTGTTAACATCTAGCTCTCCTTCTCCCCCCAGATTTTCCTGGACTTCCAGCAGGCAATAGCGTCTCCTGCAAGCCTCTGGCCAGCAAGGGATACTGAGGGAGGGTCACCTCTGACCCCCACCCCACTTCCAGACCCCCAGGCCCCAGACTCCACTTTCTAGGTAGGTAGCCAGGATCTCCTTGAGGCGGTTTTTCTTTTTTTTTTTCTTTTCCCTTGAATCCCCTGCATTCTCTTGTTAACACCTAGCTCTCCTTCTCCCCCCAGACTTCCCTGGACTGCCAGCGGGCAATAGCGTCTCCTGCAAGCCTCTGGCCAGAAGGGATACTGAGGGAGTGTCACGTCTAACCCCCACCCCGCTTCCAGACCCCCAGGCCTCAGACTCCACCTTCTAGGTAGGTAGCCAGGATCTCCTTGAGGCGGTTTTTTTTTTCTTTTCCCTTGAACCACCTGCATTCTCTTTTTAACACCTAGCTCTCCTTCTCCCCCCAGAATTTCCTTGACTGCCAGCAGGCAATAGCGTCTCCTTAAAGCCTCTGGACAGCCAGGGATACTGAGGGAGGGTCACCTCTGACCCCCACCCCACTCCAGACCCCCAGTCCGCAGACTCCACTTTCCAGGTAGGTAGCCAGGATCTCCGTGAGCCGGTTTTTTTTTTTCTTTTGCCTTGTACCCCCTGAATTCTCTTGTTAACACGTAGCTCTCCTTCTCCCCCCAGACATTCCTGGACAGGCAGCAGGCAATAGCATCTCCTGAAAGCCTCTGGCCAGCAAGGGATACTGAGGGAGGTTCACCTCAGACCCCCACCCCACTTGCAGACCCCCGGCCCCAGACTCCACCTTCTAGGTAGGTAGCCAGGATCTCCATGAGGCGGTTTTTTTTTTCTTTTCACTTGAACCCCCAGCATTCTCTTGTTAACACCTAGCTCTCCTTCTCCCCCCGACTATCCTGGACTGCCAGCACGGAATAGCGTCTCCTGAAAGCCTCTGGCCAGTAAGGGATACTGAGGGAGGGTCACCTCTGTCCCCCACCTCACATCCAGACCCCCGTTCTTCCGACTCCACCTTCTAGGTAGGTAGCCAGGATCTCCTTGAGGCGTTTTTTTTTTTTTTTCTTTTCCCTTGAACCCCCAGCATTCTCTTGTTAACACCTAGCTCTCCTTCTCCCCCCAGATTTCCTGGACTGCCAGCAGGCAATAGCGTCTCCTGCAAGCCTCTGACCAGCAAGGGATACTGCGGGAGGGTCACCTCTGACGCCCACTGCACTTCCAGATCCCCAGGCCCTAGATTCCACCTTCTAGGTTGGTAGCCAGGATCTCCTTGAGGCGGTTTTTTTTTTCTTTTCCCTTGAACCCCCTGCATTCTCTTGTAAACACCTAGCTCTCCTTCTCCCCCCCGATATTCCTGGACTGCCAGCAGGCAATAGCGTCTCCTGCAAGCCTCTGGCCAGCAAGCGATACTGAGGGAGGGTCACCTCTGACTCCCACCCCACTTCCCGACCACCAGGACCCAGACTCCCCCTTCTAGGTAGGTAGCCAGGATCTACATGAGGCGGTTTTTTTTTTTTTTTCTTTTCCCTTGAGCCCCCTGCATTTTCTTGTTAACACCTAGCTCTCCTTCTCCCCCCAGACTTTCCTGGACTGCCAGTAGGGAATAGCGTCTCCTGCAAGCCTCTGGCCTGCAAGGGATACTGAGCGAGGGTCACCTATGACCCCACCCCACTTCCAAACCCCCAGGTCCCAGACTCCACCTTCTAGGTAGGTAGCCAGGATCTCCTTGAGGCGTTTTTTTTTTTTTTTTTTCTTTTCCCTTAAACCCCCTGCATTCTCCTGTTAACACCTAGCTCTCCTTCTCGCTCCAGAATTTCCTGGACTGCCAGCAGGCAATAGCGTCTCCTGAAAGCCTCTGGCCAGCAATGGTTACTGAGTGAAGGTCACCTCTGACCCCACCCCACTTCCAGACCCTCAGGCCCCAGACTCCACCTTCTAGGTAGGTAGCCAGGATCTCCTTGAGGCGGTTTTTTTTTTTCTTTTCCCTTGAACCCCTTGCATTCTCTTGTTAACACCTAGCTCTCCTTCTCCCCGCAGACTTTCCTGGACTTCCAGAAGGCAAGAGTGTCTCCTGCAAGCCTCTGGCCAGCAAGGGATACTGAGGAAGGGTCACCTCTGAACCCCACCCCACTTCCAGACCCCCAGGCCCCAGACTCCACCTTCTAGGTAGGTAGCCAGGATCTCCTTGAGGCGGTATTTTTTTTTTTCTTTTCCCTTGAACCCCCTGCATTCTCTGGTTAACACCTAGCTCTCCTTGACCTCCCATACTTTCCTGGACTGCCACCAGGCAATAGCGTCTCCTGCAAGCCTCTGGCCAGCAAAGGATACTGAGGGAGGGTCAGCTCTGTCCCCACACCACTTCCAGACCCCCAGGCCCCAGACTCCATCTTCTAGGTAGGTAGCCAGGATCTCCTTGATTCGTTTTTTTTTTTTTTCTTTTACCTTGAATCCTCTGCATTGTCTTGTTAACACCTAGCTCTCCTTATCCCACCAGACTTTTCTGGAATGCCAGCAGGCAATAACGTCTCCTGCAAGCCTCTGGCCTGCAAGGGATACTGAGGGAGGGTCACCTCTGACGCCCACCGCACTTCCAGATCTCAAGGCCCCAGACTCAACCTTCTAGGTAGGTAGCGAGGATCTTCTTGAGGCGGTTTTTTTTTTTTTCTTTTCCCTTGAACCCCCTGCATTCTCCTGCTAACACCTAGCTCTCCTTCTAACCCCAGAATTTCCGGGACTGCCAGCAGGCAATAGCGTCTCCTGCAGGCCTCTGGCCATCAAGGGATACTGAGGGAGGGTCACCTCTGACCCCCACCCCACTTCGAGACCTACAGGCCCAGGACTCCACCTTCTAGGTAGGTACCCAGGATCTCCATGAGGCGGTTTTTTTTTTTTTTCTTTTCCCTTGAACCCCCTGCATTCTCTTGTTAACACCTAGCTCTCCTTCTCCCCCCAGACTTTCCTGGAATTCCAGCAGGCAATAGCGTCTCCTGCAAGCCTCTGGCCAGCAAGGGATACTGAGGGAGGGTCTCCTCTGACCCCCACCCCACTTCCAGACCCCCCAGGCCCCAGACTCCAACTTCTAGGTAGGTAGCCAGGATCTCCTTGATTCGGTTTTTTTTTTTTTTTTCCTTTTCCCTTGAATCCCCTGCATTCTCTTGTGAACACCTAGCTCTCCTTATCCCCCCAGACTTTCCTGGACTGCCAGCAGGCTATAGCGTCTCCTGCAAGTCTCTGGCCAGCAAGGGATATTGAGGGAGGGTCACCTCTGACGCCCACCGCACTTCCAGATCCCCAGGCTCCAGACTCCACCTTCCAGGTAGGTAGCCAGGACCTCCTTGAGGCGGTTTTTTTTTTTTTTTTTTCCCTTGAACCCCCTGCATTCTCTTGTAAACACCTTGCTCTCCTTCTGCCCCCAGAATTTCCTGGACTGCCAGCAGGAAATAGCGTCTCCTGCAAGCCTCTGGCCAGCAAGGGATACTGAGGGAGATTCACCTCTGACCCCCACCCCACTTCCAGACCCCCAGGCCCCAGACTCCACCTTCTAGGTAGGTAGCCAGGATCTCCTTGAGGCGGTTTTTTTTTTTTTCTTTTCCCTTGAACCCCCTGCATTCTCTTGTTAACAGCTAGCTCTCGTACTCCCCCCAGACTTTCCTGGACAGCCAGCAGGCAATAGCGTCTCCTGCAAGCCTCTGGCCAGCAAGGGATACTGAGGGAGGGTCAAATCTGACCCCCACCCCACTTCCATAACCCCAGGCCCCAGACTCCACCTTCTAGGTAGGTAGCCAGGATCTCCTTGAGGCGTTTTTTTTTTTTTTTTCTTTTGCCTTGAACCCCCTGCCTTCTCTTGTTAACACCTAGCTCTCCTTCTCCCTCCATACTTTCCTGGACTGCCAACAGGCAATAGCGTCCCCTGCAAGCCGCTGACCAGCAAGGGATACTGAGGGAGGGTCACCTCTGACCCCCACCCCCCTCCAGACCTCCTTGCCCCAGACTTCACATTCTAGGTAGGTAGCCAGGATCTCCTTGAGGCGGTTTTTTTTTTTTTTTCTTTTCCCTTGAACCCCCTGCATTCTCTTGTTAACACCTAGCTCTCCTTCTCCCCCTAGAATTTCCTTGACTGCCAGCAGGCAATAGCGTCTCCTTAAAGCCTCTGGCCAGCAAGGGATACTGAGGGAGGGTCACCTCTGACCCCCACCCCACTCCAGACCCCCAGGCCCCAGACTCCACTTTCTAGGTAGGTAGCCAGGATCTCCTTGAGGAGTTTTTTTTTTTTTTTTCTTTTCCCTTGAACCCCCTGAATTCTCTTGTTAACACCTAGCTCTCCTTCTCCCCCCAGACATTCCTGGACAGTCAGCAGGAAATAGCGTTTCCTGCAAGCCTCTGGCCAGCAAGGGATACTGAGGGAGGGTCACCTCAGTCCCCCACCCCACATCCAGACCCCCGTGCCCCCGACTCTACCTTCTAGGTAGGTAGCCAGGATCTCCTTGAGGCGTTTTTATTTTTTCTTTTCCCTTGACCACCCTGCATTCTCTCGTTAACACCTAGCTCTCCTTCTCCCCCCAGATTTTCCTGGACTTCCAGCAGGCAATAGCGTCTCCTGCAAGCCTCTGACCAGCAAGGGATACTGAGGGAGGGTCACCTCTGACCCCCACCCCACTCCAGACCCCCAGGCCCCAGACTCCACCTTCTAGGTAGGTAGCCAGGATCTCCTTGAGGCGGTTTTTTTTTTTCTTTTCCCTTGAACCCTCTGCATTCTCTTTTTAACACCTAGCTCTACTTCTCCCCCCAGAATTTCCTGGACTGCCAGGAGGCAATAGCGTCTCCTGCAAGCCTCTGCCCAGCAAGGTATATTGAGTGAGGGTCACCTCTGACCCCCACCCCACTTCCAGACCCCTTGGACCCAGACTCCACCTTCTAGGTAGGTAGCCAGGATCTCCTTGAGGCGTTTTTTTTTTTTCTTTGCCCTTGAACCCCCTGCATTCTCTTTTTAACACCTAGCTCTCCTTCTCCCCCCAGATTTTCCTGGAATGCCAGCAGGCAATAGCGTCTCCTGCAAGCCTCTGGCCAAAAAGGGATACTGAGGGAGGGACTCCTCTGACCCCCACCCCACTTCCAGATCCCCAGGCCCCAGACTCCACCTTCTAGGTAGGTAGCCAGGATCTCCATGAGGCGGTTTTTTTTTTTTTTCTTTGCTTTTGAACCCCCCGCATTATCTTGTTAACACCTAGCTCTCCTTCTCGCCCCAGACTATCCTGGACTGCAGGCAGGCAATAGCGTCTCCTGTAAGACTCTGGCCAGCAAGGGATACTGAGGGAGGGTCACCTCTGACCCCCACCCCACATCCAGACCCCCAGGCCCCAGACTCCACCTTCTAGGTAGGTAGCCAGGATCTCCTTGAGGCGGTTTTTTTTTTCTTTTCCTTTGACCCCCCCTGCATTCTCTTGTTAACACCTAGCTCTCCTTCTCCCCCCAGACTTTCCTGGACGGCCAGCAGGCAATAGCGTCTCCTACAAGGCTCTGGCCTGCAAGGGATACTGAGGAAAGGTCACCTCTGACCCCCACCCCACTTCCAGACCCCAGGCCCCAGAGTCCACCTTCTAGGAAGGTAGCCAGGATCTCCTTGAGGCAGTTTTATTTTTTTTTTCTTTTCCCTTGAACCCCCTGCATTCTCTTGTAAACACCTAGCTCTCCTTCTGCCCCCAGAATTTCCTGGACTGCCAGGAGGAAATAGCGTCTCCTGCAAGCCTCTGGCCAGCAAGGGATACTGAGGGAGATTCACCTCTGACCCCCACCCCACTTCCAGACCCCCAGGCCCCAGACTCCACCTTCTAGGTAGGTAGCCAGGATCTCCTTGAGGCGGTTTTTTTTTTCTTTTCCCTTGAACACCCTGCATTCTCTTGTTAACAGCTAGCTCTCGAACTCCCCCCAGACTTTCCTGGACAGCCAGCAGGCAATAGCGTCTCCTGCAAGCCTCTGGCCAGCAAGGTATATTGAGGGAGGGTCACCTCTGACCCCACCCCACTTCCAGAACCCCTGGCCCCAGACTCCACCTTCTAGGTAGGTAGCCAGGATCTCCTTGAGGCGGTTTTTTTTTTTTCTTTTCCCTTGAATCCCCTGCATTCTTTTGTTAACACCTAGCTCTCCTTATCCCACCAGACTTTCCTGGACTGCAAGCAGGCAATAGCGTCTCCTGCAAGCCTCTGGCCAGCAATGGATACTGAGGGAGGGTCACCTCTGACCCCCACCCCACTTTCACACCCCCAGGTCTCAGACTCCACCTTCTAAGTAGGTACCCAGCATCCTCTTGAGGCGGTTTTTTTTTCCCTTGTATCCCCTGCATTCTCTTGTTAATACCTAGCTCTCCTTCTCCCCCCAGACTTCCCTGGACTGCCAGCAGGCAATAGCGTCTCCTGCAAGACTCTGGCCAGCAAGGGATACTGAGGGAGGGTCACCTCTGACCCCCACCCCACTTCCAGACCCCCAGGCCTCAGACTCCACCTTCTAGATAGGTAGCCAGGATCTCCTTGAGGCGGTTTTTTTTTTTTTTTTTCTTTTCCCTTAAACCCCCTGCATTCTCTTGTTAACACCTAGCTCTCCTTCTCCCTCCAGAATTTCCTGGACTGCCAGTAGGCAATAGCGTCTCCTGAAACCCTCTGGCCAGCAAGGGTTACTGAGTGAAGGTCACCTCTGACCCCACCACAATTCCAGACCCCCAGGCCCCAGACTCCACCTTCTAGGTAGGTAGCCAGGATCTCCTTGAGGCGGTTTTTTTTTTTTCTTTTCCCTTGAACCCCTTGCATTCTCTTGTTAACACCTTGCTCTCCTTCTCCCCGCAGATTTTCCTGGACTTCCAGAAGGCAAGAGTGTCTCCTGCAAGCCTCTGGCCAGCAAGGGATACTGAGGGAGGGTCACCTCTGAACCCCACCCCACTTCCAGACCCCTAGGCCCCAGACTCCACCTACTAGGTAGGTAGCCAGGATCTCCTTGAGGCGGTTTTTTTTTTTTCTTTTCCCTTGAACCCCCTGCATTCTCTTGTTAACAACTAGCTCTCCTTCTCCTCCCAGACTTTCCTGGACTGCCAGCAGGCAATAGCGTCTCCTGCAAGCCTCTGGCCAGCAAGGGATACTGAGGGAGGGTCACCTCTGACCCCACCCCGCTTCCAGACCCCCAGGCCCCAGACTCCACCTTCTAGGTAGGTAGCCAGGATGTCCTTGATTCGTTTTTTTTTTTTTCTTTTCCCTTGAATCCCCTGCATTCTCTTGTTAACACCTAGCTCTCCTTATCCCACCAGAATTTTCTGGAATGCCAGCAGGCAATAGCGTCTCCTGCAAGCCTCTGGCCAGCAATGGATACTGAGGGAGGGTCACCTCTGACGCCCACCGCACTTCCAGATCTCCAGGCCCCAGACTCCACCTACTAGGTAGGTAGCGAGTATCTTCTTGAGGCGGTTTTTTTTTTTTTTCTTTTCCCTTGAACCCCCTGCATTCTCTTGTTAACACCTAGCTCTCCTTCTCCCCCCATAGTTTCCGGGACTGCCAGCAGGCAACAGGGTCTCCTGCAGGCCTCTGGCCAACAAGGGATACTGATGGAGGGTCACCTCTGACCCCCATCCCACTTCCAGACCCACAGGCAGAAGACTCCACCTTCTAGGTAGGTAGCCAGGATCTCCATGAGGCGGTTTTTCTTTTTCTTTTCCCTTGAACCCCCTGCATTCTCTTGTTAACACCTAGCTCTCCTTCTCCCCCCAGACTTTCCTGGACTTCCAGCAGGCAATAGCGTCTCCTGCAAGCCTCTGGCCAGCAAGGGATACTGAGGGAGGGTCTCCTCTGACCCTCACGCCACTTCCAGACCCCCAGGCCCCAGACTCCAACTTCTAGGAAGGTAGCCAGGATCTCCTTGATTCGGTTTTTTTTTTTTTTTTTCTTATCCCCTGAATCCCCTGCATTCTCTTGTTAACACCTATGTCTCCTTATGCCCCCAGAATTTCCTGGACTGCCAGCAGGCTATAGCGTCTTCTGAAAGTCTCTGGCCAGCAAGGGATATTGAGGGAGGGTCACCTCTGACGCCCACCCCACTTCCAGATCCCCAGGCCCCAGACTCCACCTTCTAGGTAGGTAGCCAGGATCTTCTTGAGGCGGTTTTTTTTTGTTTCTTTTCCCTTGAACCCCCTGCCTTCTCTTGTTAACACCTAGCTCTCCTTCTGCCCCCAGAATTTCCTGGACTGCCAGCAGGCAATAGCGTCTCCTGCAAGCCTCTGGCCAGCAAGGGATACTGAGGGAGATTCACCTCTGACCCCCAACCACCTCCAGACCCCCTGGCCCCAGACTTCACCTTCTAGGTAGGTAGCCAGGATCTCCTTGAGGCGGTTTTTTTTTTTTTCTTTTCCCTTGAACCCTCTGCATTCTCTTGTTAACACCTAGCTCTACTTCTCCCCCCAGAATTTCCTGGACTGCCAGGAGGCAATAGCGTCTCCTGAAAGCCTCTGGCCAGCAAGGGATACTGAGGGAGGGTCACCTCTGACCCCCACCCCACTTCCAGACCCCTTGGACCCAGACTCCACCTTCTAGGTAGGTAGCCAGGATCTCCTTGAGGCGTTTTTTTTTTTTTCTTTGCCCTTGAACCCCCTGCATTCTCTTTTTAACACCTAGCTCTCCTTCTCCCCCCAGATTTTCCTGGAATGCCAGCAGGCAATAGCGTCTCCTGCAAGCCTCTGGCCAAAAAGGGATACTGAGGGAGGGACACCTCTGACCCCCACCCCACTTCCAGATCCCCAGGCCCCAGACTCCACCTTCTAGGTAGGTAGCCAGGATCTCCATGAGGCGTTTTTTTTTTTTTTTCTTTGCTTTTGAACCCCCTGCATTATCTTGTTAACACCTAGCTCTCCTTCTCGCCCCAGACTATCCTGGACTGCAGGCAGGCAATAGCGTCTCCTGTAAGACTCTGGCCAGCAAGGGATACTGAGGGAGGGTCACCTCTGACCCCCACCCCACATCCAGACCCCCAGGCCCCAGACTCCACCTTCTAGGTAGGTAGCCAGGATCTCCTTGAGGCGGTTTTTTTTTTTCTTTTCCCTTGAACACCCTGCATTCTCTTGTTAACAGCTAGCTCTTGAACTCCCCCCAGTCTTTCCTGGACAGCCAGCAGGCAATAGCGTCTCCTGCAAGCCTCTGGCCAGCAAGGTATATTGAGGGAGGGTCACCTCTGACCCCACCCCACTTCCAGAACCCCTGGCCCCAGACTCCACCTTCTAGGTAGGTAGCCAGGATCTCCTTGAGGCGGTTTTTTTTTTTCTTTTCCCTTGAATCCCCTGCATTCTTTTGTTAACACCTAGCTCTCCTTATCCCACCAGACTTTCCTGGACTGCAAGCAGGCAATAGCGTCTCTTGCAAGCCTCTGTCCAGCAAGGGATACTGAGGGAGGGTCACCTCTGACCCCACCCCACTTCCAGACCCCTAGGCCCCAGACTCCACCTTCTAGGTAGGTAGCCAGGATCTCCTTGAAGCGGTTTTTTTTTTTTCCTTTTCCTTTGAACCCCCTGCATTCTCTTGTTAACACCTAGCTCTCCTTCTCCCCCCAGAATTTCCAGGACTGCCAGCAGGCAATAGCGTCTCCTGCAAGCCTCTGGCCAGCAATGGATACTGAGGGAGGGTCACCTCTGACCCCCACCCCACTTTCACACCCCCAGGTCTCAGACTCCACCTTCTAAGTAGGTACCCAGCATCCTCTTGAGGCGGTTTTTTTTTTCCCTTGTATCCCCTGCATTCTCTTGTTAATACCTAGCTCTCCTTCTCCCCCCAGACTTTCCTGGAATGCCGGCAGGCAATAGCGTCTCCTGTAAGGCTCTGGCCAGCATGGGATACTGAGGGAGGGTCACCTCTGACCCCCACCCCACTTCCAGACCACCAGGCCCCAGACTCCACCTTCTAGGTAGGTAGCCAGGATCTCCTAGAAGCGTTTTTTTTTTTTTTCTTTTCCCTTGAACCCCCTGCATTCTCTTTTTAACACCTAGCTCTCCTTCTCCCCCCAGATTTTCCTGGAATGCCAGCAGGCAATAGCGTCTCCTACAAGACTCTGGCCTGCAAGGGATACTGTGGAAAGTTCACCTCTGACCTCCACCCCACTTCCAGACCCCGAGGCCTCAGACTCCACCTTCTAGGTAGGTACGCAGGATCTCCTTGAGGCGGTTTTTTTTTTTTTTCTTTTCCCTTGAACCCCCTGCATTCTCTTGTTAACACATAGCTCTCCTTCGTCCCCCAGAATTTCCTGGAATGCCAGCAGGCAATAGCGTCTCCTGAAAGCCTGTGGCCAGCAAGTGTTACTGAGGGAGGGTCACCTCTGACCCCCACCCCACCTCCAGACAGCCAGGCCCCAGACTCCACCTTCTAGGTAGGTTGACAGGATCTCCTTGAGGCGGTATTTTTTTTTTCTTTTCCCTTGAACCCCTTGCATTCTCTTGTTAACACCTAGCTCTCCTTCTCCCCCCAGACTTTCCTGGACTGCAAGCAGGCAATAGCGTCTCCTGCAAGCCTCTGTCCAGCAAGGGATACTGAGGGAGGGTCACCTCTGACACCCACCGCACTTCCAGATCCCCAGGCCCTAGACTCCACCTTCTAGGTAGGTAGCCAGGATCTCCTTGAGTCGTTTTTTTTTTTTTTTCTTTTCCCTTGAACCCCCTGCATTTTCTTGTAAACACCTAGCTCTCCTTCTCCCCCCAGACTTTCCTGGACAGCCAGCAGGCAATAGCGTCTCCTGCAAGCCTCTGGCCAGCAAGGGATACTGAGGGAGTGTAACCTCTGACCCCCACCCCACTTCCAGACCCCCAGGCCCAAGACTCCACCTTCTAGGTTGGTAGTCAGTATATCCATGAGGCGTTTTTTTTTTTTTATTTCTTTTCCCTTGAATGCCCTGCATTTTCTTGTTAACACCGAGCTCTCCTTATCCCCCCGACTTTCCTGGACGGCCAGCAGGCAATAGCGTCTCCTGCAATCCTCTGGCCAGCAAGGGATACTGAGGGAGGGTCACTTCTGAACCCCACCCCACCTCCAGACCCCCAGTCCCCAGACTCCACCATCTAGGTAGGTAGCCAGGATCTCCTTGAGGCGGTTTTTTTTTTTTCTTTTCCCTTGAACCCCCTGCATTCTCTTGTAAACACCTAGCTCTCCTTCGGGCCCAAGACTTTCCAGGACTGCCAGCAGGCAATAGCGTCTCCTGCAAGCCTCTGTCCAGCAAGGGATACTGAGGGAGAGTCACCTCTGACTCCCACCCCACTTCCAGACCCCCAGGACCCAGACTCCACCTTCTAGGTAGGTAGCCAGGATCTCCATGAGGCGGTTTTCTTTTATTTTCTTTTCCCTTGTACCCCCTGCATTCTCTTGTTAACACCTAGCTCTCCTTCTCCCCCCAACTTTCCTGGACTGCCAGCAGGCAATAGCGTCTCCTGAAAGCCTCTGGCCAGCAAGGGATACTGAGGGAGGGTCACCTCTGACCCCCAACCCACTTCCAGACACCCAAGCCCCAGATTCCACCTTCTAGGTAGGTAGCCAAGATCTCCTTGAGGCGGTTTTTTTTTTTTCTTTTTCCTTGAACCCCTTGCCTTCTCTTGTTAACACCTAGCTCTACTTCTCCCCCCAGATTTCCTGGACAGCCAGCAGGCAATAGCGTCTCCTGCAAGCCTCTGGCCAGCAAGGGATACTGAGGGAGTGTTACCTCTGACCCACACCCCACTTCCAGACCCCCAGGCCCCAGACTCCACCTTCTAGTTAGGTAGCCAGGATCTCCATGAGGCGGTTTTTTTTTTTTTTCTTTTCCCTTGAACTCCCTGCATTATCTTGTTAACACCTAGCTCTCCTTCTACCCCCAGACATTCCTGGACAGCAGGCAGGCAATAGCGTCTCCTGCAAGCCTCTGGCCAGCATGGGATACTGAGGGAGGGTCACCGCTGACCCCCACCCCACTTCCAGACCCCCAGGCCCCAGACTCCACCTTCTACGTAGGTAGCCAGGATCTCCTTGAGGCGTTTTTTTTTTTTTTTCTTTTCCCTTGAATCCCCTGCATTCTTTTGTTAACACCTAGCTCTCCTTATCCCCCCAGACTTTCCTGGACTGCAAGCAGGCAATAGCGTCTCCTGCAAGCCTCTGTCCAGCAAGGGATACTGAGGGAGGGTCACCTCTGACCCCACCCCACTTCCAGACCCCCAGGCCCCAGACTCCACCTTCTAGGTAGGTAGCCAGGATCTCCTTGAGGCGGTTTTTTTTTTTCTTTTCCCTTGAACCCCTTGCATTCTCTTGTTAACACCTTGCTCTCCTTCTCCCCGCAGATTTTCCTGGACTTCCAGAAGGCAAGAGTGTCTCTTGCAAGCCTCTGGCCAGCAAGGGATACTGAGGAAGGGTCACCTCTGAACCCCACCCCACTTCCAGACCCCTAGGCCCCAGACTCCACCTTCTAGGTAGGTAGCCAGGATCTCCTTGAGGCGGTTTTTTTTTTTTTTTTTCTTTTCACTTGAACCCCCTGCATTCTCTTGTTAACAACTAGCTCTCCTTCTCCTCCCAGACTTTCCTGGACTGCCAGCAGGCAATAGCGTCTCCTGCAAGCCTCTGTCCAGCAAGGGATACTGAGGGAGGGTCACCTCTGACCCCACCCCACTTCCAGACCCCCAGGCCCCAGACTCCACCTTCTCGGTAGGTAGCCAGGATCTCCTTGATTCGTTTTTTATTTTTTTTTCCCTTGAACCCCCTGCATTCTCTTGTTAACACCTAGCTCTCCTTCTCCCCCCAGACTTTCCTGGACTTCCAGCAGGCAATAGCGTCTCCTGCAAGCCTATGGCCAACAAGGGATACTGAGGGAGGGTCTCCTCTGACCCTCACCCCACTTCCAGACCCCCAGGTCCCAGACTCCACCTTCTAGGTAGGTAGCCAGGATCTCCTTCAGGCGGTTTTTTTTTTTTCTTTTCCCTTGAACCCCCTGCATTCTCTTGTTAACAGCTAGCTCTCGTACTCCCCCCGACTTTCCTGGACTGCCAGCAGGCAATAGCGTCTCCTGCAAGCCTCTGGCCAGCAGGTGATACTGAGGGAGGGTCCAATCTGACCCCCACCCCACTTCCATACCCCCAGGCCCCAGACTCCACCTTCCAGGTAGGTAGCCAGGATCTCCTTGAGGCGGTTTTTTTTTTTTTCTTTTGCCTTGAACCCCCTGCCTTCTCTTGTTAACACCTAGCTCTCCTTCTCCCCACATACTTTCCTGGACTGCCAACAGGCAATAGCGTATCCTGCAAGCCGCTGACCAGCAAGGGATACTGAGGGAGGGTCACCTCTGACACCCACCCCCCTCCAGACCCCCTGGCCCCAGACTTCACCTTCTAGGTAGGTAGCCAGGATCTCCTTGAGGCGGTTTTTTTTTTTTTTCTTTTCCCTTGAACGCTCTGCATTCTCTTGTTAACACCTAGCTCTACTTCTCCCCCCCAGAATTTCCTGGACTGCCAACAGGCAATATCATCTCCTGCAAGCCTGTGGCCAGCAAGGGATACTGAGGGAAGGTCACCTCTGACCCCCCCCACTTCCAGACCCCAAGGCCCCAGACTCCACCTTCTAGGTAGGTAGCCAGGTTCTCCTAGAAGCGTTTTTTTATTTTCTTTTCCCTTGAACCCCCTGCATTCTCTTGTTAACACCTATGTCTCCTTCTCCCTCCAGAATTTCCTGGACTGTTAGTAGGCAATAGCGTCTCCTGCAAGCCTCTGGCCAAAAAGGGATACTGAGGGAGGGTCACCTCTGACCCCCACCCCACTTCCAGACCCCCAGGCCCCAGACTCCACCTTCTAGGTAGGTAGCCAGGATCTCCATGAGGCGGTTTTTTTTTTTTTTCTTTTCCCTTTGACCCCCTGCATTCTCTTGTTAACACCTAGCTCTCCTTATCCCCCTAGAATTTCCTGGACTGTGAGCAGGCAATAGCGTCTCCTGCAAGACTCTGGCCTATAAGGGATACTGAGGAAAGGTCACCTCTGACCACCACCCCACTTCCAGACCCCCAGGCCTCAGACTCCACCTTCTAGGTAGGTACGCAGGATCTCCTTGAGGCGGTTTTTTTTTTTTTCTTTTCCCTTGAACCCCCTGCATTCTCTTGTTAACACATAGCTCTCCTTCGTCCCCCAGAATTTCCTGGACTGCCAGCAGGCAATAGCGTCTCCTGAAAGCCTGTGGCCAGCAAGGGTTACTGAGGGAGGGTCACCTTTGTCCCCCACCCCACCTCCAGACCCCCAGGCCCCAGACTCCACCTTCTAGGTAGGTTGCCAGGATCTCCTTGAGGCGGTTTTTTTTTTCTTTTCCCTTGAACCCCTTGCATTCTCTTGTTAACACCTAGCTCTCCTCCTCCCCCCAGACTTTCCTGGACTGCAAGCAGGCAATAGCGTCTCCTGCAAGCCTCTGTCCAGCAAGGGATACTGAGGGAGGGTCACCTCTGACACCCACCGCACTTCCAGATCCCCAGGCCCTAGACTCCACTTTCTAGGTCGGTAGCCAGGATCTCCTTGAGTCGTTTTTTTTTTTTTTTTCTTTTCCCTTGAACCCCCTGCATTTTCTTGTAAACACCTAGCTCTCCTTCTCCCCCCAGACTTTCCTGGACTGCCAGCGGCAATAGCGTCTCCTGCAAGCCTCTGTCCAGCAAGGGATACTGAGGGAGGGTCACCTCTGACTCCCACCCCACTTCCAGACCCCCAGGACCCAGACTCCACCTTCTAGGTAGGTAGAAAGGATCTCCATGAGGCGGTTTTCTTTTATTTCCTTTTCCCTTGTACCCCCTCCATTCTCTTGTTAACACCTAGCTCTCCTTCTCCCCCCAACTTTCCTGGGCTGCCAGCAGGCAATAGCGTCTCCTGAAAGCCTCTGGCCAGCAAGGGATACTGAGGGAGGGTCACCTCTGACCCCCAACCCACTTCCAGACACCCAAGCCCCAGACTCCACCTTCTAGGTAGGTAGCCAAGATCTCCTTGAGGCGGTTTTTTTTTTTTTTTCTTTTTCCTTTATCCCCTTGCCTTCTCTTGTTAACACCTAGCTCTACTTCTCCCCCCAGACTTTCCTGGACAGCCAGCAGGCAATAGCGTCTCCTGCAAGCCTCTGGCCAGCAAGGCATACTGAGGGAGGGTTACCTCTGACCCACACCCCACTTCCAGACCCCCAGGCCCCAGACTCCACCTTCTAGGTAGGTAGCCCGGATCTCCATGAGGCGGTTTTTTTTTTTTTTTCCTTTTCCCTTGAACTCCCTGCATTATCTTGTTAACACCTAGCTCTCCTTCTACCCCCAAACATTCCTGGACAGCAGGCAAGCAATAGCGTCTCCTGCAAGCCTCTGGCCAGCATGGGGTACTGAGGGAGGGTCACCGCTGACCCCCACCCCACTTCCAGACCCCCAGGCCCCAGACTCCACCTTCTAGGTAGGTAGCCAGGATCTCCTTGAGGCGGTTTTTTTTTTTTTCTTTTCCCTTGAATCCCCTGCATTCTTTTGTTAACACCTAGCTCTCCTTATCCCACCAGACTTTCCTGGACTGCAAGCAGGCAATAGCGTCTCTTGCAAGCCTCTGTCCAGCAAGGGATACTGAGGGAGGGTCACCTCTGACCCCACCCCAATACCAGACCCCCAGTCCCCAGACTCCACCTTCTAGGTAGGTAGCCAGGATCTCCTTGATGCGGTTTTTTTTTTTTTTTCTTTTTCCTTGAACCCCTTGCATTCTCTTGTTAACACCTTGCTCTCCTTCTCCCCGCAGATTTTCCTGGACTTCCAGAAGGCAAGAGTGTCTCTTGCAAGCCTCTGGCCAGCAATGGATACTGAGGAAGGGTCACCTCTGAACCCCACCCCAGTTCCAGACCCCTAGGCCCCAGACTCCACCTTCTAGGTAGGTAGCCAAGATCTCCTTGAGGCGGTTTTTTTTTTTTTTTTTTCTTTTCACTTGAACCCCCTGCATTCTCTTGTTAACAACTAGCTCTCCTTCTCCTCCCAGACTTTCCTGGACTGCCAGCAGGCAATAGCGTCTCCTGCAAGCCTCTGGCCAGCAAGGGATACTGAGAGAGGGTCACCTCTGACCCCACCCCACTTCCAGACCCCCAGGCCCCAGACTCCACCTTCCAGGTAGGTAGCCAGGATCTCCTTGATTCGTTTTTTTTTTTCTTTTCCCTTGAATCACCTGCATTCTCTTGTTAACACCTAGCTCTCCTTATCCCACCAGAATTTTCTGGAATGCCAGCAGGCAATAGCGTCTCCTGCAAGCCTCTGGCCAGCAATGGATACTGAGGGAGGGTCACCTCTGACGCCCACCGCACTTCCAGATCTCCAGGCCCCAGACCCCACCTTCTAGGTAGGTAGCGAGTATCTTCTTGAGGCGGTTTTTTTTTTTTTTCTTTTCTCTTGAACCCCCTGCATTCTCTTGTTAACACCTAGCTCTCCTTCTCCCCCCATACTTTCCGGGACAGCCAGCAGGCAACAGCGTCTCCTGCAGGCCTCTGGCCAACAAGGGATACTGATGGAGGGTCACCTATGACCCCCACCCCACTTCCAGGCCCCCAGGCCCAAGACTCCACCTTCTATGTACGTAGCCAGGATCTCCATGAGGCGGTTTTTTTTTTTCTTTTCCCTTGAACCCCCTGCATTCTCTTGTTAACACCTAGCTCTCCTTCTCCCCCCAGACTTTCCTGGACGTCCAGCAGGCAATAGCGTCTCCTGCAAGCCTCTGGCCAGCAAGGGATACTGAGGGAGGGTCTCCTCTGACCCTCACCCCACTTCCAGACCCCCAGGCCCCAGACTACAACTTCTAGGTAGGTAGCCAGGATATCCTTGATTCGTTTTTTTTTTTTTTTCTTATCCCCTGAATCCCCTGCATTCTCTTGTTAACACCTAGCTCTCCTTATACCCCCAGACTTTCCTGGACTGCCAGCAGGCTATAGCGTCTCCTGCAAGTCTCTGGCCAGCAAGGGATATTGAGGGAGGGTCACCTCTGACGCCCACCGCACTTCCAGATCCCCAGGCCCCAGACTCCACCTTCTAGTTAGGTAGCCAGGATCTTCTTGAGGCGGTTTTTTTTGTTACTTTTCCCTTGAACCCTCTGCATTCTCCTGTAAACACCTAGCTCTCCTTCTGCCCCCAGAATTTCCTGGACTGCCAGCAGGCAATAGCGTCTCCTGCAAGCCTCTGGCCAGCAAGGGATACTGAGGGAGATTCACCTCTGACACCCACCCCACTTCCAGACCCCCAGGCCCCAGACTCCACCTTCTATGTAGGTAGCCAGGATCTCCTTGAGGCGTTTTTTTTTTTTTTTCTTTTCCCTTGAACCCCCTGCATTCTCTTGTTAACAGCTAGCTCTCGTACTCCCCCCGAATTTCCTGGACTGCCAGCAGGCAATAGCGTCTCCTGCAAGCCTCTGGCCAGCAAGTGATACTGAGGGAGTGTCAAATCTGACCCCCACCCCACTTCCATACCCCAGGCCCCAGACTCCACCTTCTAGGTAGGTAGCCAGGATCTCCTTGAGGCGTTTTTTTTTTTTTTTCTTTTGCCTTGAACCCCCTGCCTTCTCTTGTTAACACCTAGCTCTCCTTCTCCCCCCATACTTTCCTGGACTGCCAACAGGCAATAGCGTCTCCTGCAAGCCGCTGACCAGCAAGGGATACTGAGGGAGGGTCACCTCTGACCCCCACCCCCCTCCAGACCCCCTGGCCCCATACTCCACCTTCTAGGTAGGTAGCCAGGATCTCCTTGAGGCGGTTTTTTTTTTTCTTTTCCATTGAACCCTCTGCATTCTCTTGTTAACACCTAGATCTCCTTCTCCCCCCAGACTTTCCTGGACTGCCAACAGGCAATATCATGTCCTGCAAGCCTGTGGCCAGCAAGGGATACTGAGGGAGGGTCACCTCTGACCCCCCCCCCCCACTTCCAGACCCCTAGGCCCCAGACTCCACCTTCTAGGTAGGTAGCCAGGATCTCCTAGAAGCGTTTTTTTTTTTTCTTTTCCCTTGAACCCCCTGCATTCTCTTGTTAACACCTAGGTCTCCTTCTCCCCCCAGATTTTCCTGGACTGTTAGTAGGCAATAGCGTCTCCTGCAAGCCTCTGGCCAAAAAGGGATACTGAGGGAGGGTCACCTCTGACCCCCACCCCACTTCCAGACCCCCAGGCCCCAGACTCCACCTTCTAGGTAGGTAGCCAGGATCTATCTCCATGAGGCGGTTTTTTTTTTTTCTTTTCCCTTTGACCCCCTGCATTCTCTTGTTAACACCTAGCTCTCCTTATCCCCCCAGACTTTCCTGGAGTGCAAGCAGGCAATAGCGTCTCCTGCAAGACTCTGGCCTGCAAGGGATACTGAGGAAAGGTCACCTCTGACCACCACCCCACTTCCAGACCCCCAGGCCTCAGACTCCACCTTCTAGGTAGGTACGCAGGATCTCCTTGAGGCAGTTTTTTTTTTTCTTTTCCCTTGAACCCCCTGCATTCTCTTGTTAACACATAGCTCTCCTTCGTCCCCCAGAATTTCCTGGACGGCCAGCAGGCAGTAGCGTCTCCTGAAAGCCTGTGGCCTGCAAGGGTTACTGAGGGAGGGTCACCTCTGACCCCCACCCCACCTTCAGACCCCCAGGCCCCAGACTCTACCTTCTAGGTAGGTTGCCAGGATCTCCTTGAGACGGTTTTTTTTTTTTCTTTTCCCTTGAACCCCTTGCTTTCTCTTGTTAACACCTAGCTCTCCTTCTCCCCCCAGACTTTCCTGGACTGCAAGCAAGAAATAGCGTCTCCTGCAAGCCTCTGTCCAGCAAGGGATACTGAGGGAGGGTCACCTCTGACACCCACCGCACTTCCAGATCCCCAGGCCCTAGACTCCACCTTCTAGGTAGGTAGCCATGATCTCCTTGAGTCGTTTTTTTTTTTTTTTCTTTTCCCTTGAACCCCCTGCATTTTCTTGTAAACACCTAGCGCTCCTTCTCCTCCCAGACTTTCCTGGACAGCCAGCAGGCAATAGCGTCTCCTGCAAGCCTCTGGCCAGCAAGGGATACTGAGGGAGTGTCACCTCTGACCCCCACCCCACTTCCAGACCCCCAGGCCCAAGACTCCACCTTCTAGGTAGGTAGTCAGTATCTCCATGAGGCGGTTTTTTTTTTTATTACTTTTCCCTTGAATGCCCTGCATTCTCTTGTTAACACCGAGCTCTCCTTATCCCCTCGACTTTCCTGGACTGCCAGCAGGCAATTGCGTCTCCTGCAATCCTCTGGCCAGCAAGGGATACTGAGGGAGGGTCACCTCTGAACCCCACCCCACTTCCAGACCCCCAGTCCCCAGACTCAACCTTCTAGGTATGTAGGCAGGATCTCCTTGAGGCGGTTTTTTTTTTTTTTCTTTTCCCTTGAACCCCCTGCATTCTCTTGTAAACACCTAGCTCTCCTTCGGGCCCAAGACTTTCCAGGACTGCCAGCAGGCAATAGCGTCTCCTGCAAGCCTCTGTCCAGCAAGGGATACTGAGGGAGGGTCACCTCTGACTCCCACCCCACTTCCAGACCCCCAGGACCCAGACTCCACCTTCTAGGTAGGTAGCCAGGATCTCCATGAGGCGGTTTTCTTTTATTTTCTTTTCCCTTGTACCCCCTGCATTCTCTTGTTAACACCTAGCTCTCCTTCTCCCCCCAACTTTCCTGGACTGCCAGCAGGCAATAGCGTCTCCTTTAAGCCTCTGGCCAGCAAGGGATACTGAGGGAGGGTCACCTCTGACCCCCAACCCACTTCCAGGAACCCAAGCCCCAGACTCCACCTTCTAGGTAGGTAGCCAGGATCTCCTTGAGGCGGTTTTTTTTTTTTTCTTTTTCCTTGAACCCCTTGCATTCTCTTGTTAACACCTAGCTCTCCTTTTCCCCCCAGATTTTCCTAGACTGCCAGCAGGCTATAGCGTCTCCTGCAAGCCTCTGGCCAGCAAGGGATACTGAGGGAGGGTCACCTCTTACCCCCACCCCACTTCCAGAACCCCAGGCCCCAGACTCCACCTTCTAGGTAGGTAGACAGGATCTCCTTGAGGCGGTTTTTTTTTTTTTTTTCTTTTCCCTTGAACCCCCTGCATTCTCTTTTTAACACCTAGCTCTCCTTCTCCCCCCAGATTTTCCTGGAATGCCAGCAGGCAATAGAGTCTCCTGCAAGCCTCTGGCCAGCAAGGGATACTGAGGGAGGGTCACCTCTAACCCCCACCCCACTTCCAGACCCCCAGGCCCCAGACTCCACCTTCTAGGTAGGTTGCCAGGATCTCCATGAGGCGGTTTTTTTTTTTTTCTTTTCCCTTTGACCCCCCTGCATTCTCTTGTTAACACCTAACTCTCCTTATCCCCCCAGACTTTCCTGGACTGCGAGCAGGCAATAGCGTCTCCTGCAAGACCCTGGCCGGTAAGGGATACTGAGGAAAGGTCACCTCTGACCCCCACCCCACTTCCAGACCCCTAGGCCCCAGACTCCACCTTCTAGGTAGGTAGCCAGGATCTCCTAGAAGCGTTTTTTTTTTTTCTTTTCCCTTGAACCCCCTGCATTCTCTGGTTAACACCTAGGTCTCCTTCTCCCCCCAGATTTTCCTGGACTTTTAGTAGGCAATATCGTCTCCTGCAAGCCTCTGGCCAAAAAGGGATACTGAGGGAGGGTCACCTCTGAACCCCACCCCACTTCCAGACCCCCAGGCCCCAGACTCCACCTTCTAGGTAGGTAGCCAGGATCTCCATGAGGCGGTTTTTTTTTTTTTCTTTTCCCTTTGACCCCCTGCATTCTCTTGTTAACACCTAGCTCTCCTTATCCCCCCAGACATTCCTGGACTGCGAGCAGGCAATAGCGTCTCCTGCAAGACACTGACCTGCAAGGGATACTGAGGAAAGGTCACCTCTGACCCCCACCCCACTTCCAGACCCTCAGGCCTCAGACTCCACCTTCTAGGTTTGTACGCAGGATCTCCTTGAGGCGGTTTTTTTTTTTCTTTTCCCTTGAACACCCTGCATTCTCTTGTTAACACATAGCTCTCCTTCGTCCCCCAGAATTTCCTGGACTGCCAGCAGGCAATAGCGTCTCCTGCAAGCCTCTGTCCAGCAAGGGATACTGAGGGAGGGTCACCTCTGACTCCCACCCCACTTCCAGGCCCCCAGGACCCAGACTCCACCTTCTAGGTAGGTAGCCAGGATCTCCATGAGGCGGTTTTCTTTTATTTTCTTTTCCCTTGTACCACCTGCATTCTCTTGTTAACACCTAGCTCTCCTTTTCCCCCCAACTTTCCTGGACTGCCAGCAGGTAATAGCGTCTCCTGAAAGCCTCTGGCCGGCAAGGGATACTGAGGGAGGGTCACCTCTGACCCCCAACCCACTTCCAGACACCCAAGCCCCAGACTCCACCTTCTAGGTAGGTAGCCAGGATCTCCTTGAGGCGGTTTTTTTTTTTTTTCTTTTTCCTTGAACCCCTTGCATTCTCTTGTTAACACCTAGCTCTACTTCTCCCCCCAGACTTTCCTGGACAGCCAGCAGGCAATAGCGTCTCCTGCAAGCCTCTGGCCAGCAAGGGATACTGAGGGAGGGTTACCTCTGACCCACACCCCACTTCCAGACCCCCAGGCCCCAGACTCAACCTTCTAGGTAGGTAGCCAGGATCTCCATGAGGCGGTTTTTTTTTTTTTTTTCTTTTCCCTTGAACTCCCTGCATTATCTTGTTAACACCTAGCTCTCCTTCTACCCCCAGACATTCCTGGACTGCAGGCAGGCAATAGCGTCTCCTGCAAGCCTCTGGCCAGCATGGGATACTGAGGGAGGGTCACCGCTGACCCCCACCGCACTTCCAGACCACCAGTCCCCAGACTCCACCTTCTAGGTAGGTAGCCAGGATCTCCTTGAGGCGGTTTTTTTTTTCTTTTCCCTTGTATCCCCTGCATTCTCTTGTTAACACCTAGCTCTCCTTATGCCCCCAGACTTTCCTGGACTGCAAGCAGGCAATAGCGTCTACTGCAAGCCTCTGTCCAGCAAGGGATACTGAGGGAGGGTCACCTCTGACCCCACCCCACTTCCAGACACCCATGCCCCAGACTCCACCTTCTAGGTAGGTAGCCAGGATCTCCTTGAGGCGGTTTTTTTTTTTTTCTTTTCCCTTGAACCCCTTGCATTCTCTTGTTAACACCTTGCTCTCCTTCTCCCCGCAGATTTTCCTGGACTTCCAGAAGGCAAGAGTGTCTCCTGCAAGCCTCTGGCCAGCAAGGGATACTGAGGAAGGGTCACCTCTCAACCCCACCCCACTTCCAGACCCCTAGGCCCCAGACTCCACCTTCTAGGTAGGTAGCCAGGATCTCCTTGAGGCGGTTTTTTTTTTTTTTTTCTTTTCACTTGAACCCCCTGCATTCTCTTGTTAACAACTAGCTCTCCTTCTCCTCCCAGACTTTCCTGGACTGCCAGCAGGCAATAGCGTCTCCTGCAAGCCTCTGACCAGCAAGGGATACTGAGGGAGGGTCACCTCTGACTCCCACCCCACTTCCAGACCCCTAGTCCCCAGACTCCACCTTCTAGGTAGGTTGCCAGTATCGCCTTGAGGCGGTTTTTTTTTTTCTTTTCCCTTGAACCCCCTGCATTCTCTTGTAAACACCTAGCTCTCCTTCTCCCCCCATACTTTCCTGGACTGCCAACAGGCAATAGCGTCTCTTGCAAGCCGCTGACCAGCAAGGGATACTGAGGGAGGGTCACCTCTGACCCCCACCCCCCTCTAGACCCCCTGGCCCCAGACTTCACCTTCTAGGTAGGTAGCCAGGATCTCCTTGAGGCGGTTTTTTTTTTTTTTCTTTTCCCTTGAACCCTCTGCATTCTCTTGTTAACACCTAGCTCTACTTCTCCCCCCAGAATTTCCTGGACTGCCAGGAGGCAATAGTGTCTTCTGCAAGCCTCTGGCCAGCAAAGTATACTGAGGGAGGGTCACCTCTGACCCCCCCCCCCCACTTCCAGACCCCTAGGCCCCAGACTCCACCTTCTAGGTAGGTAGCCAGGATCTCCTAGAAGCGTTTTTTTTTTTTTCTTTTCCCTTGAACCCCCTGCATTCTCTTGTTAACACCTAGGTCTCCTTCTCCCCCCAGATTTTCCTGGACTGTTAGTAGGCAATAGCGTCTCCTGCAAGCCTCTGGCCAAAATGGGATACTGAGGGAGGGTCACCTCTGACCCCCACCCCACTTGCAGACCCCCAGGCCCCAGACTCCACCTTCTAGGTAGATAGCCAGGATCTCCTTGAGGCGGTTTTTTTTTTTTCTTTTCCCTTGAACCCCCTGCATTCTCTTGTTAACACCAAGCTGTCCTTCTCCCCCAAGACTTTCCTGGACTGCAAGCCAGCAATAGTATCTCCTGCAAGCCTCTGGCCCACAAGGGATACTGAGGGAGGGTCACCTTTTGTGGGAGGCTGCGCACCAGCGAGTCTGCTGAGGCCATTTTTCATGAGTCTCTTACTATTACCATCTTAGGCTCAGAGAGCAAACAATTACCTCACCTTCAAAATCACACTCTGATTGGCCACTTCCCATAGCAAATCGGTGATCTTAGCATCCTTCAGATTTGCATATTCGGGTACCTCATGATTGGTCCACAAAGCAACCAATCATAACCCACCTTTACTATCCATCATTCAACCAATCACGGCCCACCAATGTGTATATAACCACGGTCCCTGGGCCATAATTGCCAGACGACACTGAAGACCCTGAAGAGCTGACACCGCATCATCTCCGGACGACCCTGAGCTGTGACACCGCGCCGTCTCCGGACGACCCTGAGCTGTGTCGCTGCGTTTTCTCCGGACGACTCAGAGCTGTGATGCCGTGTCATTTCCGGATGACCCTGAATACTGTGTCGTCTCCGTGCTGCCCGCAATAAAGAGACGACCCTGAAGAGACACTGTGTCGTCTCTGTGCTGTGACGGTGTGCCGTTCGTCCCGTCTCTCACTCCTTCCCTCAGGGAACCTGTTCGACTGTCCCGCGGGTCGGGACACGTGACGCCCGAACACGGACTTGAGTATGCAGGATACAGTGAAGAGCTCCCGATGAAGCTCCAGTGCAGAGCAAACCAGAAAAGCCGGCAGAAAAGAGAGGGACAAAGAGAAGACGTCCTGGTAAGTATTTACTTACGTTTTATTTTAAGTACGGGTAATAATGGGACAAAAGCTTAGTCAGCACGAAATATCCGTTCAGAGCTTAATAGAAGCCCTTGCCGTTATGGTTGTTAAGGGAGAGCAGATCATGCAAAATGATCAACCCCAGGAGGAGGCTATAGCCACCTCAGATCTAACCAGGGGTTCTAAAATTGAAAAAGAACAGGGAGAGGATCTTATTTCTGAAAAAGAACAGGGAGAGGATCTTATTTCCCTAGATAGTGAGGAAGAAGTTAAAACCCCCGAAAGAGAGACAAAACTCAAAAAATCTAAAAAACTAAAAAAGAAAAACAACCTTAAGGCTCTCCAAGAGCCAAAGAAAAATGAGTCATTATCTAGTTCAGAGGATGAAATCTTAGAGGCCAAGGCTAAAAAATGCAATAATCGAAAATGGCCGTCTGAAGAAATTTTAGAAACTGAGTCAGCTAAGTACAGTAATTCAAAATGGCCACCTGAGAAAGAAACTTCAGAAACGGAGGCAGGCAAATACCATAATTCAGAATGGCCGCCTTTCAAAAAACGACCGCCACCCTACAACTCGGTCGCATCTGCACCACCTTTAATGCCAGTTATTGACCCTAGAGAAGAGATTTTGAATAAAATAAAACAATTAAAAGAACAGATTCAATTAGAAAAAGAACACCAGGAACTAATATCACAATTAGAGAAACTAAAAACCAATACAGACAAAGAAACAAAACTAGTTCAGTGATCGCATAGGACAGACTTTGAGACATTCCCTGTTACGGAAAATACCGATCCCCAAGGACAGGTTTGGCGCCGTCACAGCGGGTTTGACTTTAAAATGGTAAAAGAAATTAAGGCGGCGGTCGCCCAATATGGAGCTACTGCTCCGTATACCTTAGCTATAGTTGAAGCTACTGCCAAGGACTGGCTCACACCGTCCGATTGGCAAACATTAGCCCGAGCTACACTTTCAGGAGGAGATTACTTACTTTGGAAATCAGAATATGTAGAGGCTTGTAGGGAAACCGCCCGCCGCAATGCCCAAGCCAATAATGGCTGGACGGCCGAAATGTTAATAGGAGAAGGAAATTATGCACACAATGAAAATCAAATGCAGTATGACCCAGGGCTCTTTTCTCAAATTAATGCGGCAGGCATAAAAGCCTGGAAAAAACTCCCTGCCAAAGGAGATTTGAGCACCTCCCTTACTAACATTAGACAAGGGCCTGATGAACCTTTTTCTGACTTTGTACATCGATTAATTACCACGTCAGAAAAAATATTCGGTAATGCTGATGCAAGTACAGACTTTATAAAACAACTGGCGTATGAAAATGCTAACGCTTCTTGTCAGGCAGCCATTAGACCACACAGAAAAAAGACAGACCTGACAGGGTACATACGCCTGTTTTCAGAGATTGGATCAGCATACCAACAGGGATTGGCCATGGCCGCTGCCCTTCAAGGCTACACTGTCCGCCAGTTCCTTGACCACAATAATCGAGGTCATTGTTTTAAATGCGGTCACTCAGGACACATGGCAAAACAGTGTAAAGCAAAAAATATTAAAGATCAAAGACAGAATCGACCCCTTGAGTTATGCAGTAAATGCTAGAGGGGACATCATCCTGACAATGAGTGCAGGTCCAAAACAGAGATCCATGGCAGACCACTCATTCACTCTCAGGGAAACGGGAACAGGGGCCAGCCCCAGGCCCCGAGACCCAAACAAGTTTTTGGGGCGATGCAAACTGTTCCAACAAACAATCCATTTCAGACCTCTCCAGAGCGACTCCAGGAAGCGCAGGGCTGGACCTCTGTTCCACCACCCACACAGTATTAACTCCCGAGATGGGGGTACAGGCCTTGCCTACCAGAATCTTTGGTCCTTTACCTCCAAACACCTTTGCAATACTCATAGGTCGTAGCAGTGCCACTATGGAGGGACTTCAAATTTTTCCAGGAGTAATAGATAATGACTATGAGGGAGAAATAAAAATTATGGCTTCCTCTCCAAATTTAATCACAACTATTACAGCTGGAAAGCGCATAGCTCAACTCTTACTCCTTCCACTGCTTTCCACTCAAAATAACATCCAAACCTCCTTACGAGGTGAAAAAGGGTTCGGTTCCTCAGATGCCTATTGGGTCCAACAAATTTCTCCAGAGAAACCAATGCTTACTTTATGGTTAGATGGCAAACAGTTTTCTGGACTTGTTGACACCGGAGCCGATGTTACCATTCTCAGAAAAGACAACTGGCCCCAAACTTGGCCCCTAACACCAACCCTTACCCACCTAAAAGGCATTGGTCAAAGCCAAAATCCAGAAAGGAGCACTAAAGTATTACAGTGGACAGACAGAGAGGGAAACCAAGGAACCATCCAACCCTTTATTATAGAAGGTATCCCCATAAACCTTTGGGGTAGAGATTTGTTATCACAAATGAGCCTTATCATGTTCAGCCCTTCCAATACAGTTACTGCGCAAATGTTAGCACAGGGTTATACACCAGGAAAAGGCTTAGGGAAAAATGAATCAGGTATCATCCATCCCTTGATACCAAAACCTAAATTTAATAGGACAGGACTGGGAAATTTATCCTAACGGCCATTGATATTCCTGTACCCCACGCTGATAAAATCTCTTGGAAAGATGATGTGCCCATGTGGGTTGATCAATGGCCTCTTACTTCTGAAAAACTTCAAGCTGCCCAAATGTTAGTACAGGAACAATTTGAGGCAGGACACATTGTCGACAGCACTTCACCATGGAACACCCCTATCTTTGTTATTAAGAAAAAATCAGGTAAATGGTGTCTACTCCAAGACTTAAGAGCAATCAATAAGACTATGGTTCCCATGGGAGCCTTACAGCCTGGCTTGCCATCCCCGGTAGCCATTCCTTTAGACTTCTTCAAAATAATTGTTGATCTCCAAGATTGTTTTTATACCATTCCTTTACACCCTTCAGATCAACAAAGATTTGCCTTTAGCATTCCATCAACTAATTTTAAAGAACCCATGAAGCGTTATGAGTGGAAAGTTCTCCCCCAGGGCATGGCAAACAGCCCTACTCTGTGCCAAAAATATGTTGCTGCTGCATTGCAGCCAGTTAGAAATAAATGGAATCAAATATACATCATCCATTACATGGATGACATTTTAATAGCAGGCAAGGATGGTCAGCTAGTCCTCCAATGTTTTCAAGACCTTAAAAAACAACTTTCCATTCGAGGACTAAAGATTGCTCCTGAAAAAGTACAACTTAGAGATCCATATACTTACCTAGGATACCATCTTTCTGGCCAAAAAATCACCACTCCAAAGATACAATTTAGACTTGACAAGTTAAAAACCTTAAATGATTTCCAAAAACTCTTGGGTGATATAAATTGGATCCGCCCATACCTCAAATTAACCACAGGCCAACTTAAACCCTTGTTTAATATCTTACAAGGAGATGCCAATCCTAAATCTCCTCGCATACTTACAGAGGAGGGCCGTCAAGCTCTCTCTATAGTAGAAAAGGCCATTGCCTCTCAATTCATCACAGCCATCGATTATAGACTGCCATTACTCCTTATTATTTGTCGCACTTCGGTCACACCAACGGCTGTGTTCTGGCAATCTGCTCCAATTATGTGGGTTCACCTACCATCTTCTCCTTCAAAGGTCATATACCCTTATTATCAAGCTGTAGCTGATATTATCAGTATGGCTCGAAATTTAAGCGTTACTTATTTTGGCAAAGACCCTGATACAATTATCCAGCCATATACTAAGGACCAAGTTAATTGGCTATTCCAACAAACAGATTTCTGGCCTATTGCATGTGCTTCCTTTACTGGAACTATTGATAACCATCTTCCTCCAGATAAATTTTTATATTTTTTATCTACCCATGATTTTGTTTTCCCTGTACGAACTTCACTTCATCCTGTTTCAAATGCTTTATTGGTTTTTACTGATGGTTCTTCTAATGGAACTGCTTCCTATTCTTTCTCTGATCAGACAGTTACATTTACCACTTCCTCAACATCAGCTCAGTTAGTTGAGCTGCAGGCAGTTATTGCAGTCTTTTCTGCTTTTCCTAATATGCCTTTGAATTTATATACAGATAGTGCTTATATTGCTATGTCTGTTCCACTTCTAGAAACTGCGGCACAAATTAAACAAGTTTCTCAAGCCGCACAGCTTTTCCGCCAACTACAGTCTCTCATTAGAAATCGAGAGGTATCCTTTTATATTGGCCATTTACGTGCACATACCGACTTGCCTGGCCCTCTGACTGAGGTCAACCGCCGCGCTGATCTTGCCACTAAACATTCCTTTCTTGCTTCTACACAAGCTGATAAAAATCTTTCAGATGCTGTTGCTGCACATAAACTACATCATTTGAATTCTCACACACTTCGCCTCATGTTTAAAATTACTCGAGAACAGGCCCGACAAATTGTAAAACAATGTCCAGCCTGTCTTACCCTTTTGCCTACACCACATCTAGGCGTTAACCCTAGAGGCCTTATGCCTAACACATTATGGCAGATGGACGTCACTCATATCGCTGAATTTGGTACTACCAAATATGTTCATGTTACTGTTGATACCTTCAGCGGTTTCATTTTTGCCACGGCACAAACTGGAGAAGCTGGCAAACATGTTATTTCCCATGTACTTGCTGCACTCTTGGTTATGGGTATACCTCAGCAAATTAAGACAGATAATGGCCCAGGTTACACAGGAAACAATTTTGCCTCTTTTTGTAAACAACTTCACATTAAACATGTTACGGGAATTCCATACAATCCCCAGGGACAAGGCATTGTTGAACGTGCTCATCTTTCCTTGAAAAATACTCTCCAAAAGCTAAAAAAGGGAGAGCTTTTACAGACTAAGGGCTCGCCCAAAAACCTTCTGGCACATGCTCTTTTTGTCCTAAATTTCCTGTCTCTTGATAAAGATGGAGACTCAGCTGCTGAGCGCTTCTGGCATTCAACTACCAGAACAAAATTTGCCTCAGTTTTGTGGAAAGATCCTCTGGACAATACATGGAATGGTCCGGACCCTGTCCTCATTTGGGGCAGAGGGTCTGTCTGCATCTATTCTCAAAAAATGGATGCTGCTCGTTGGCTACCAGAAAGATTAATCAAACAGATTGATTCTAACAAGCCATCCAGGGATGAAGAAAGCCCTGAGATATCTCTCTCTCCTACCACAGATCAACAAAATGAAGATACCTGATCCTGTTACACTACTGCTGCTGGTTTATCCTGGTGCCGCTCCTCCTGGCAGAACAGGGGGGGGTCTCTCCTCCCTTTCCTGCTCCCCCTACTTGGCCCATTCAATTGACCTTTTAGTTGCTTGCTCACTGGGACCTGTTATATTTAATAGGCTCATGACATTCCTCAAACAACAAAATTGACTCGCTTACTATGCGGCCTATCCAGGTCCACTTTACTAGATTGGAGATGAAAGACCAACACCCCTACACTGCTCTCACCTGAGGCGCTGAATCGGTTAGCCAAAGACGGGTAAGAGAGTCTGATGAACCCAGTAACTGTTCAGTCCTTCCACCTAAGACAGGAAGCCCATCATAGCTATGGGACTCTCCAATGACGGGTAAGGATGGACATATGGTTCCATAAACGGCTCCAACCTAAGACAGGCACGATTCCCCCAGGCCTTTTCCTCATCTCTCAAATTTAAACAGAAAAGGGGGACATGTGGGAGGCTGCGCACCAGCGAGTCTGCTGAGGCCATTTTTCATGAGTCTCTTACTATTGCCATCTTAGGCTCAGAGAGCAAACAATTACCTCACCTTCAAAATCACACTCTGATTGGCCACTTCCCATAGCAAATCGGTGAGCTTAGAATCCCTCAGATTTGCATATCCGGGTACCTCATGATTGGTCCACAAAGCAACCAATCATAACCCACCTTTACTATCCATCATTCAACCAATCAAGGCCCACCAATGTGTATATAACCATGGTCCCTGGGCCATAATTGCCAGACGACACTGAAGACCCTGAAGAGCTGTGACACCGCATCATCTCTGGACGACCCTGAGCTGTGACACCGCGTTGTCTCCAGACGACCCTGAGCTGTGACACCGCGCCGTCTCCGGACGACCCTGAGCTGTGATGCTGCGTTGTCTCCAGACGACCCAGAGCTGTGATGACGTGTCATTTCCGGATGACCCTGAATACTGTGTCGTCTCCACGCTACCCGCAATAAAGAGACGACCCTGAAGAGACACTGTGTCGTCTCCGTGCTGTGACGGTGCACCGTTCGTCCCGTCTCTCACTCCTTCCCTCAGGGAACCTGATCGACTGTCCCGCGGGTCGGGACAACCTTTAACCCCCCCCCCACTTGCAGACCCCCAGGCCCCAGACTCCACCTTCTAGGTAGGTAGCCAGGATCTCCTTGAGGCGTTTTTTTTTTTTCCCCTTAAACCCCCTGCATTCTCTTGTTAACACATAGCTCTCCTTCTCCCCCCAGACTTTCCTGGACTGCCAGCAGGCAATAGCGTCTCCTGCAAGCCTCTGGCCAGCAAGGGATACTGAGGGAGTGTCACCTCTGACCCCCACCCCACTTCCAGACCCCCAGAACCCAGACTCCACCTTCTAGGTAGGTAGACAGGATCTCCTTGAGTCAGTTTTTTTTTTTTTCCTTTTCCCTTGAACCCCCTGCATTCTCTTGTTAACACCTAGCTCTCCTTCTACCCCCAGAATTTCCTGGACTGCCCTTAGGCAATAGAGTCTCCTGCAAGCCTGTGGCCAGCAAGGGATACTGAGGGAGGGTCACTTCTGACCCCCACCCCACTTCCAGATCCCCAGGCCCCAGACTCCACCTTCTAGGTAGGTAGCCAGGATCTCTTTAAGGCGTTTTTTTTTTTCTTTTCCCTTGAACCCCCGGCATTCTCTTGTTAACACCTAGCTCTCCTTCTCCCCCCAGAATTTCCTGGACTGCCCTTAGGCAATAGAGTCTCCTGCAAGCCTCTGGCCAGCAAGGGATACTGAGGGAGGGTCACCTCTGACCCCCACCCCACTTCCAGACCCCCAGGCCCCAGACTCCACCTTCTAGGTAGGTAGCCAGGATATCCTTGAGGCGTTTTTTTTTTTTTCTTTTCCCTTGAACCCCCTGCATTCTCTTGTTAACACCTAGCTCTCCTTCTCCCCCCAGAATTTCCTGTACTGCCAGCAGGAAATAGCGTCTCTTGAAAGCCTCTGGCCAGCAAGGGATACGGAGGGAGGGTCACCTCTGACCCCCACCCCACATCCAGACCCCCAGGCCCCAGACTCCACCTTCTAGGTATGTAGCCAGGATCTCCTTGAGGCGGTTTTTTTTTTCCTTTCCCTTGAACCCCCTGCATTCTCTTGTTAACACCTAGCTCTCCTTCTCCCCCCAGACTTTCCTGGACTGCCAGCAGGCACTAGCGTCTCCTGCAATCCTCTGGCCAGCAAGGGATACTGAGGGAGGGTCACCTCTGATCCCCACCCCACTTCCAGACCCCCAGAACCCAGACTCCACCTTCTAGGTAGGTAGCCAGGATCTCCTTGAGGCGGTTTTTTTTTTCCTTTTCCCTTGAACCCCGTGCATTCTCTTGTTAACACCTAGCTCTCCTTCTCCTCCCAGACTTTCCTGGACTGCCAGCAGGCAATCTGAAATTTCCTAGTAGGGTAAGTGTCTCTGGGATCCTCCCTAGTACTGATCCCCTTTGTAAAAGGAGATACTGCTTGGTAGACACTTCTGTAGAGTTCCCCTCCTGAAAACACATTGGTATAAACAACAGAAGAGAGACTTCAACAAACAGCTATTCCCATCAAAATGGAAAGGCTCTTACTTCTCGTGGGACAAAAGTTCTCCCAAGAAGTCTCTAAAAGGGAAGTAATCTTCCAATGGCTAAAAATAGAAAAAGAGCCTCAGGTCTGAATAAACAAGAAAATATGTCTCCAACAAAGGAAAATGTCCCTCCATGTCTCGTAAATATGGAGGACGTTACCAAAATGACAGACACAGAATTTCGAACATTCATGGTGACCAAAATCTGTGAATTGGAAAAAAAAAGTGACAACGAACTACAGTAAATTAGGGAGTCCTTCCAGGATATGAAAGAAGAAATGGATACTCTGAGAAAGAATCAGGTGGAACTATTAGAGATAAAGTCTATAATACAAGAAATCAAAAACTCTCTGGAAAGTATTAAGAGCCGATTAGACCATGCTGAAGATCGAACCTCTGATGTAGAAGATAAAACCTCTGATCTAGAAAAAAACTACAAAAAGATCGAGAAAATAACTAATAAACATGAGGATAATATACGAGAAATACTAGACTCTATTAGACGCCCAAACATCAGAATAATCGGCATCCCAGAAGGTGAAGAAACTAATAGCGGAATGGAAAATCTATTCCATGACATCTTGGAAGAAAATTTCCCAGCCTAGAGAGGCACCGAACCATCCGGACCCAAGAAATACAAAGGACCCCAAATAGAATCAACCCCAGAAGATCTTCCCCAAGGCACATCTTATCCAGGCTGTATAACGTCACAGAAAAAAGACATGATACTAAAACTGGCAAGAGAGAAACGAGAAATAACTTACAAAGGCCATCCCATAAGACTAACACCAGACCTCTCATCAGAAACAATGCAAGCAAGGAAAGAATGGGAAGACATACTGAAAGTGTTAAGAGAGAAACAATTTCAGCCAAGACTATTATACCCTGCAAGACTATCCTTCATTTGGGAAAAAAAGATTAAAATCTTCTCAGACAAACAAAACCTGAAAGAATTTGCCAACACCAGACCAGCTCTTCAAGAAATCCTGAAGAAAGTACTGTTCCAAGAAAACTAAAGACGCAACAGCCAGAAACAAAGAAATAACAGGCAACTAAGACAATGGCTAACTTAAATGTCGGTACAGATCCTGTAACATCGATAATAACATTGAATGTTAATGGGTTAAATTCTCCAATCAAGAGACACAGACTGGCTGAATGGATAAAAAAAACAGAAACCCTCTATCTGTTGCCTACAAGAAACCCACCTCATGGAAAAAGACATACATAGACTGAAAGTGAAGGGTTGGAAAAAGGTTTTCCATGCAGTTGGGAACCAAAAAAGAGCTGGAGTTGCGATACTAATTTCTGACAAAATAGGCTTTAAAACAAAAAGTGTCCAAAGAGACAAAGAAGGGCACTATATCATAGTAAAAGGCTCTATAGATCAAGAAGATATAACGCTCATTAATATCTATGCTCCTAACACAGGAGCACCCAAATATGTGAAGGAAAGATTGTTAGATCTGAAAGGGGAGATAGACTGCAACACACTAATTGTTGGAGATCTCAACACCGCATTGTCCCCTCTGGACAGATCATCCAGGCAAAAAATAGGTAGAGAGATCAAGGATCTAAATGATACCATAAATCAATTGGACTTAACAGACATCTATAGAACTTTCCACCCAAAAACCACAAGATATAGTTTTTTCTCACCCCGACATGGAACTTTCTCGAAGATTGACCACATCATAGGACACAAAGCAAGCCTCTGCAGATTCAGAGGCATAGAAACTATTTCCAGCATCTTCTCTGACCATGATGGAATTAAACTCGAGTTTAATTTCAAGAGAAATCCTCAAAAATACCTAAAAACATGGAAACTAAATAACCCACTCCTGAATGACTCCACTATTACCGAAGAAATAAGGTCCAAAATCAAAAGATTCATGGAAGCCAATGACAATGAAGATACAAGTTTCCATAATCTTTGGGACACTGCCAAAGCAGTCATAAGAGGGAAGTTCACAGCAATTAGGGCACATAAGAGGAAGACAGAGAAAAGGCTAATGGATCACCTAACATCTAGCCTTAGAGAATTGGAAACGCAACAGCAAAAAAAATCCAAAAAATTACAGGAGAAAGGAAATAATAAAGATCCGAGCAGAAATAAATGAAATAGAAAATAAACGTACTATACAGAAAGTAAGTGAAAGCAAAAGCTGGTTCTTTGAAAGGATAAACAAAATTGATACCCCACTAGCGAGACTTATTAAGAAGAAGAGAGAAAGGAACCAGGTGAATCAAATCTGCAATGAGGCAGGTAACATAACAACAGACACAGTAGAAATTCAAAACATCATTAGAGGATACTTTGAACATCTAAACGCTAAGAAACAAGATAATCTGGATGAGATGGACAAATTCCTGGACAAATATAATCTACCAAGAATGAGCCAGGAAGAAATAGAAAGTCTGAATAGGCCCATAACAAGCCAGGAGATTGAATCAGTAATAAGTAACCTCCCAACAAAGTAAAGCCCTGGCCCCGATGGATTCACCTCTGAATTCTACAAAACTTTCAAAGAAGAGTTAACTCCCATTCTGCTCAAATTATTTCTAAAGATCCAAAAGGGTGAATCTCTCCCTAATTCATTCTATGAAGCCTCTGTCACCCTCATCCTCAAAACAGATAAGGACAGGACAAGGAAGGAAAACTATAGACCAATATCTCTAATGAACATAGACTCAAAGATTCTCAACAAGATACTAGCAAATCATATTCAACAACTTATACAGAAGATCATACACCATGATCAGGTAGGCTTTATTCCAGGAATGCAAGGTTGGTTCAACATATGCAAAACCATAAATGTAATACACCATATTAATAGGAAGAAAGACAAAAACCATATGGTCATATCGATTGACGCAGAAAAAGCATTTGATAAGATACAACATCCCTTCATGATCAAGACTCTTAGCAAAATTGGCATAGAAGGGCCATTTCTCAATACAATAAAAGCCATCTATGAAAAACCCATAACGAACATCATCCTGAATGGAGAAAAGCTGAAAGCTTTCCCACTAAACACAGGAACAAGACAAGGATGCCCACTTTCTCCTCTCCTTTTCACTATAGTACTGGAAGTCCTCGCCAACGCAATCAGAAAAGAGGAAAAAATAAAGGGCATTCGAATAGGAAAAGAAGAGGTGAAACTCTCTCTATTTGCAGATGACATGATTGTATACATAGAAGACCCAATGGTCTCCATGGAAAAACTACTGGAAGTAATACATGAATTCAGTAAAGTTGCAGGATATAAAATCAATATACAGAAATCGATAGCATTTCTATATACGAATAACAGGCAGACTGAGATAGAACTGAAAAAACTTATTCCGTTTACCATAGCCACTAAAAGTATAAGATATTTAGGAATAAATCTAACCAAAGAAGTTAAAGACCTCCACAAGGAAAACTACGAGAAGGTAAAAAAAGAAATTGAAAATGACACACAAAAAAATGGAAGGACATCCCATGTTCATGGATCGGAAGAGTTAATATAATCAAAATGGCAATTCTACCCAAATTAATCTACCTATTTAATGCAATGCCAATCAAAGTACCAGACACATTCTTCACAGATCTAGAAAAGACAATCTTAAAATTTGTCTGGAATCATAAAAGACCCCGTATTGCCAAAGCACTTCTACACAAGAAGAATGGAGTGGGTGGCATCTCAATCCCCGATCCAAAAATATATTACAAAGCTGTGGTAATAAAGACAGCATGGTATTGGCACAGAAACAGACATGTGGACCAATGGAACAGAATAGAGTCCCCAGAAATAAGTGCCCAAACATACAGTCAACTGATCTTTGACAAGGCGTACCAGTCAATCCAGTGGGAAAATGAAAGCCTCTTCAGCAAGTGGTGCTGGAGAAACTGGACTTCCACTTGCAGAAAGATGAATCTGAACCCCTACCTCTCTCCTTTGACAAGAATCAAGTCAAGGTGGATCAAGGATCTAAATCTAAGACCTCAAACTATAAAGCTGCTCCTGGAGAATGCTGGGGAAACTCTGGGAGACATTGGTGTAGGGAAAGACTTCCTAAAGAAGACCCTCAAAGCAGAGTCCATCGTCCACAAAATAGACAAGTGGGATAACATCAGACTAAGAAGTTTCTGCATGGCCAAAGACACAGTAGTTAGTGTGAATCAACAGCCCTCAGAATGGGAAAATATTTTTGTAAATGTTGCATCACATAAGCGACTGATAACCAGAATACACAAGGAACTAAAAAAGGTGTTTGGAAAAAAGATGATCAACCCTATTAAAAGATGGGAGAAGGAGATGAAGACAACACTCTCTAAAGATGACATACAAATGGCCAAAAGGCATATGAAAAAATGTTCAACCTCCCTCATCGTAAGGGAAATGCAGATAAAAACAACAATGAGGTACCACCTAACCCCAGTCAGATTGTCTAATATTAAAAAAACAAAAAAATGATAAGTGTTGGCGGGGGTGTGGTGAAAGGGGAACTCTTTTTCACTGCTGGTGGGAATGTAGATTGGTCCAACCACTGTAGAGTATAATTTGGAGATTCCTCAAAAATCTACAGATAGATCTGCCATATGATCCAGAGATCCCACTCCTCGGTATCTACCCAAAGGACAGAAGAATTCTTCATTGGAAAAGTGCTTGCACATCGATGTTTATTGCGGCACTATTCACAATTGCTAAGTCATGGAACCAACCCAGATGCCCCCGTATGGAGGAATGGATTGAAAAACTGTGGCACATATACTCTATGGAATACTACTCAGCCATAAAAACCAACATAGTCCTGGCTTTTGACAGAAAGTGGAAGAATATGGAAGATGTACTGCTGAGTGAGGCAAGCCAGGCTATGAAGGAGAGACATTGTATGTCCCCACTTAACATATACCGTTTGTCTGCATTCTATGTCTGAAACTGATTGACTAACAGTTGAACAAACACAAGAGATGGGTGTGAATGTCAGATGAGGTGTATGTGGAGGAGTGGGGCCCAACGAAAGACATTTGGAGAAGGGATACAGAGGTAGAGCATTGACGGGATGGGGAGGTGTGGTGTTATCGGTTGAAGATATTTTGATCAACGGGTCTGGGGAGAAATGTTCACATATCGAAATGGTCTCATTGTAAGCCAAACAATATGACTGAAAGTATATACAAAAATAAATAAATTAATTAATTAAAAAAAAGTACTTTGAAATACAGTGTAAAACTGCTTCCAAAACTAAAACTTGATGTAGAGCAATACTGAACATCACAAGTTGTTCAACTTTAAAGTTAAGGAAGTGTAAGAAACAAGTTTGTGTTAGTTCTTTCTTAACAATTCCTAGGAAGATGGTTTCTTTAGTCTTAGTTTGCTTTGAAAGTGTAGTGCATTCTAAGGCCCAGAACAAAACGTGCACCTATAACAAAGATCTTTAGGTATGAAAATCAGCTCCATGAGTGCAGTCATTCTGTCAAAGATCTTTCTGATCCTGCAAGGAAGTGTACAGATTTTGACTGAAAATCAACCTGCTTATCTCACAAAAGTAAGATTCTTTTCAAAATGTACTTTGAAATACAGTGTAAAACTGCTTCCAAAATTAAATCTGGATGTAGAGCAACACTGAATATCACAAGTTGTTCAACTTCCAAAGTTAAGAAAGTGAAAGAAACAAGTTTGTTTTAGTTCTTTCTAAACATTTCGTAGGAAGAGGGGTTCTTTAGTCTTAGTTTCCTTTGAAAGTATAGTGCATTCTAAGGCCCAAAACAAAACGTGCAGCTACAACAAAGATCTTTAGGTATGAAAATCAGCTCCATGAGTGCAATCATTCTGCCAAAGTTCCTTCTTATAATCTAAGAAAGTGTACAGATTTTGCGTGAGAATCAACATGTTTATCTCACGAAAGTAAGCTTCTTTTCAAAACGAACATTGAAATACAGTGTAAAACTGCTTCCAAAACTAAAAGTTGATGGAGAGCAACACTGAACATCACAAGTTGTTCAACTTCCAAAGTTATTTAAGTGGAAGAAACAAGTTTCTGTTAGTTCTTTCTTAACATTTCGTGGGAAGAGGGTTTCATTAGTATTAGTTTGCCTTAAAAGTGTAGTGCATTCTTAGCCCCAAAACAAAACTTGCAGCTACAACAAACATCTTTAGGTATGAAAATCACCTCCATGAGTGCAGTCACTCTGCCAAAGTTCCTTCTTATAATCTAAGAAAGTGTACAGATTTTGCGTGAGAATCAACCTGCTTATCTCATGAAAGTAAGCTTCTTTCAAAACGTACTTTGAAATGCAGTGTAAAACTGCTTCCAAAAGTAAAACGTGATGTAGAGCAACACTGAACATCACAAGTTGTTCAACTTCCAAAGTTAAGTAAGTGGAAGAAACAAGTTTCTGTTAGTTCTTTCTTAACATTTCTTTGGAAGAGTGTTTCATTAGTCTTAGATTGCCTTGAAAGTGTAGTGCATTCTTAGACCCAAAACAAAACATGCAGCTGGAAGAAACAACTTTAGGTATGAAAATAACTCCATGAGTGGAGTCACCCTGCCAAAGTTCCTTCTTATACTCTAAAGAAGTGTACAGATTTTGCCTGAAAATCAACCTGCTTATCTCACGAAAGTAACCATGTTTTCAAAACGTACTTTGAAATACAGTATAAAACGGCTTCCGAAACTTAAACTTGATGTAGAGCAACACTGAACATCACAAGTTGTTCACCTTCCATAGTTAAGAAAGTGTAAGAAACAAGTTTGTGTTAGTTCTTTCTTAACATTTCCTAGGAAGAGGGTTTCTTTAGTCTTAGTTTGCTTTGAAAGTATAGTGCATTCTAAGGCCCAAAACAAAACGTGCATCTACAACAAAGATCTTTAGGTATGAAAATCATCTCCATGAGTGCAGTCATTCTCCCAAAGATCTTTCTGATACTGCAAGGAAGTGTACAGGTTTTGGCTGAAAATCAACCTGCTTATCTCACGAAAGTAAGCTTCTTTTCAAAACGTACTTTGAAATACAGTGTAAAACTGCTTCCAAAACTTAAACTTGATGTAGAGCAACACTGAAAATCACAAGTTGTTCAACTTCCAAAGTTAAGTAAGTGGAAGAAACAAGTTTCTGTTAGTTCTTTCTTAACATTTCTTTGGAAGAGGGTTTCATTGGTCTTAGTTTGCCTTGAAAGTGTAGTGCATTCTTAGCCCCAAAACAATACTTGCAGGTACAACAAACATCTTTAGGCATGAAAATCAGCTCCATGAGTGGAGTCACTCTGCCAAAGTTCCTTATTATACTCTAAAGAACTGTACAGATTTTTTCTGAAAATCAACATGTTTATCTCACGAAAGTATGCTTCTTTTCAAAACACACTTTGAAATACAGTGTAAAACTGCTTCCAAAACTAAAACTTGATGTAGAGCAACACTGAACTTCACAAGTTGTTCAACTTACAAAGTTAAGTGTAAGAAACAAGTTTGTGTTAGTTCTTTCTTAACATTTCGTAGGAAGAGGGTTTCTTTAGTCTTAGTTTGCTTTGAAAGTATAGTGCATTCTAAGGCTCAAAACAAAACGTGCAGCTATAACAAAGATCTTTAGGTATGAAAATCTGCTCCATGTGTGCAGTCATTTTGCTAAAAATCTTTATGATACTTCAAAAATTGTATAGATTTTGGCTGAAAATCCACCTGCTTATCTCACGAAAGTAAGCTTCTTTTCAAAACGTACTTTGAAATACAGTTAAAAACTGCTTCCAAAACTTAAACTTGATGTAGAGCAACAGTGAACATCACAAGTTGTTCAACTTCCGAAGTTAAGTAAGTGTAAGAAAGAAGTTTCTGTTAGTTCTTTCTAAACTTTTCTTTGGAAGAGAGTTTCATTAGTCTTAGTTTGCCTTGAAAGTGTAGTGCATTCATAGCCCCAAAACAAAATTTACAACTACAACAATGATCTTTAGGTATGAAAATCACCTCCTTGAGTGGAGTCACTCTGCCAAAATTCCTTCTTATTCTCTAAAGAAGTGTACAGATTTTGCCTGAAAATCCACCTGCTTATCTCACGAAAATAAGCTTCTTTTCAAAACGTACTTTGAAATACAGTGTAAAACTGCTTCCAAAACTAAAACTTGATATAGAGCAACACTGAACATCACAAGTTGTTAAACTTCCAAGGTTTAGTGTAAGAAACAAGTCTGTGTTAGTTCTTTCTTAACATTTCGTAGGAAGAGGTTTTCTTTGGGCTTAGTAGGCATTGAAAGTATAGAGCATTCTAAGGCCCAAAACAAAACGTGAAGCTACGACAAAGATCTTTAGGTATGAAAATCAGATCCATGAGTGCAGTCATTCTGATAAAGGTCTTTCTTTTTTTTTTCTTTTTTTAATTTATTTGCATTCATTCTCTGAACATCATTACAACATACAAAATGAGATTTTCCATCCAAATTACACTATATATTGTCTCAATCAAGCACATCAACAAGCATGTTATTGTCAGCAAATGATCTTCCATTTCTTGTCTTCTGTATGTTTTGCTTTTTCCCCCCCATCCTAGATTCTCTATCTCTTACCCTCTGCCATCTCCCACTCTCCTCCCACAGTCTCTGGTATCTATGTTTGCTTTCTATACTGTTTCTCCTCACATTTTATTGTAACGCCAAAGACCTTAATCAATCCAAATACCCTCATAGCAAACACAGGTGATACCCACATTTCCATGAACACAAGTCTTACTTTACGCATCCTATGAAGTAGCACCTAGCTGTGGCTACATATCCTACTGCAGTCATTGAATATATATATATTTTTTTTCTGAAACTTTTTTTTTGTAACTCAATTTACATTCATTCCCTAAGCTTCATCACAGCATACAAAATGCAATCTCCCATCCAGTACACACTGCATAGTGATACAATCATGAACATTACAAAAAAATTTTCCATTACTAGTTCCTAGAATTACTTCCACCCCTCTTTCTGACCCTCTGTCCCTTCCCACCCTCCTCTCACACCACCTCCGGTGTCTACAATTGTCCTTCATTCCCTTCCCACCCACGTTGCATTGATCACACAATTTCCTACATAATCTAACTACTTTCAATGGTGAGTTCACTCATTACTACTAAGAAAACCAGTTATAACTTAACTCAAAGAAATGCCAAGGAACTTTGCTTAAAGCCAGGAAACAAGTTAGGATTCTGTTCAAATGGAAGGTGCATGAACCTATCAGTCTCATGTACTTTTATCTTCTGTTCTGGTTCAATTTTCCTGATTAAATTCTGGGATATAATATTCAAATTCAGACTTGTCCCTCTGATTAAGTTGGCCACTTTCATAGTTTTTGGACTCTTATTTCCGTGTGTCTGTGTTTAATTTTCTTGATACAGCACACCCTTGAGAACTTCTTGGAGATCTGGTCTGGTGCTGGTAAATTCTTTCAGGTTTTGTTTATCTGAGAATGTTCTTGTCTTTTCTTCCCACCTGAAAGATAATCTTGCCGGGTACAGTATTCTCGGCTGAAATTGCTTCTCTCGTAACACTTTGAATATATTTTCCCATTCTCTCCTCGCTTGCATTGTTTCCGATGAGAGATCCGCTGTTAGCCTGATGGGATGTCCTTTGTAGGTAACTTGATGTTTCTCTCTTGCCAATCTTAGTATCTTGTCTTTGTCTGCAGTTTTGGTCAACCTGGCTATAATGTGTCTTGGAGAAGATCTTCTTGGGTTGATTCTATTTGGGGTCCTTAGTATTTCCTGGGACTGGATCTTCGAATGCCTCTCTAGGTTTGGAAAGTTTTCTTGCAGGATTTCATGGAATAGATTATCAATGCCCTTATGGGTCTCTTCACTTTCTGGAATGCCAATTATCCGGATATTTGGACGTTTGATGGTATCCAGTACTTCTCGCATATCATTCTCAAATTTTTGAGCCATTTTCTCAGTCTTCGTGGTGGACTTTTCTAAGCCAGCCATTTTCTCTTCTACATCTGAGATTCTATTTTCTGAATGATCTAGTCTGCTTTTAATACTTTCAAGGGAGATTTTGACTTCTTGTATTATAGACTTGATCTCTAGAAGTTCCGTTTGAGTCTTTTGTAAAGTGTGTAATTCCTCTTTTAGATTTGCAAGAATTTCCTCATCTCCTGGAACTCGTCAACTTCTTTCTCCTTTCTCTTTAGCAGTTCATTATCTCTCTTCTCTTCCATCTCTGTTAGCTTCGACATTATGAATGCTCTAAATTCCTTATCAGACATTTCCATGACTTTCACCGAACTGCTTTTGGATGAAGGAGAGTTACTCTTTTCCCTTGGAGGAGAGGTATTTTCTCGTTTTCCCATATTTCTCGTGATCCGGCAGTGATTTCTTGTCATCTGATGGATGGTGTGTTTCTTTCAAATTCTTGAAGTTAAGCCTCAATGTTCAGGAAGAAGCAGAGAGAGGTGTTCTAGAATCTGTTTGCCGTTCTGTTTTGATCACTGGGACACAGGGACAGGGATAGAAGGCCAGAGGGGCTCCCTACCACACTAGCTTTGCTTGCTGGAGGCTGAATTATGAGTAGAAAATCTTCATTTCTCCTGTGCCTGAAATATCTAGTTCCCAGTATCCATGTGGATTCTTCTCAGAGAATGGCTCAACTCTCCTGCCAGGGAGAAAGGAGCAGAAGGGCTTATTAACAAAACAAAAGATGGAGCTGAGAGCCAGAGAGAAATTCTACCTTTAAAAAAATCGTAAAAAGGAAGAATTACCAAAAAAAAATGAGGAGACAAGAGCAGAGAGAGACAGAGAACTCAGAGACACAGGGACAGGGATAGAAGGCCAGAGGGACTCCCTACCACACTAGCTTTGCTTGCTGGAGGCTGAATTATGAGTAGAAAATCTTCATTTCTCCTGTGCCTGAAATATCTAGTTCCCAGTATCCATGTGGATTCTTCTCAGAGAATGGCTCAACTCTCCTGCCTGGGAGAAAGGAGCAGAAGAGCTTATTAACAAAACAAAAGATGGAGCTGAGAGCCAGAGAGAAATTCTACCTTTAAAAAAATCGTAAAAAGGAAAAATTACCAAAAAAAAAATGAAGAGACAGGAGCAGAGAGAGACAGAGACCTCAGAGACACAGGGACAGGGATAGAAGGCCAGAGGGGCTCCCTACCACACTAGCTTTGCTTGCTGGAGGCTGAATTATGAGTAGAAAATCTTCATTTCTCCTGTGCCTGAAATATCTAGTTCCCAGTATCCATGTGGATACTTCTCAGAGAATGGCTCAACTCTCCTGCCTGGGAAAGAGGAGCAGAAGGGCTTATTAACAAAAAAAAAGATGGAGCTGAGAGCCAGAGAGAAATTCTACCTTTAAAAAAATCGTAAAAAGGAAGAATTACCGAAAAAAATGAGGAGACAGGAGCAGAGAGAGACAGAGAACTCAGAGACACAGGGACAGGGATAGAAGGCCAGTGGGGATCCCTACCACACTAGCTTTGCTTGCTGGAGGCTGAATTATGAGTAGAAAATCTTCATTTCTCCTGTGCCTGAAATATCTAGTTCCCAGTATCCATGTGGATACTTCTCATTGAATGGCTCAACTCTCCTGCCTGGGAGAAAGGAGCAAAAGGGCTTATTAACAAAACAAAAGATGGAGCTGAGAGCCAGAGAGCAATTCTACCTTTAAAAAAATCGTAAAAAGGAAGAATTACCAAAAAAAATTGAGGAGACAGGAGCAGATAGAGACGGAGACCTCAGAGACACAGGGACAGGGATAGAAGGCCAGAGGGGCTCCCTACCACACTAGCTTTGCTTGCTGGAGACTGAATTTTGAGTAGAAAATCTTAATTTCTCCTGTGCCTGAAATATCTAGTTCCCAGTATCCATGTGGATTCTTCTCAGAGAATGGCTCAACTCTCCTGCCTGGGAGAAAGGAGCAGAAGGGCTTATTAACAAAACAAAAGATGGAGCTGAGAGCCAGAGAGAAATTCTACCTTTAAAAAAATCGTAAAAAGGAAGAATTACCAAAAAAAAATGAGGAGACAAGATCAGAGAGAGACAGAGACCTCAGAGACACAGGGACAGGGATAGAAGGCCAGAGGGGCTCCCAACCACACTAGCTTTGCTTGCTGGAGGCTGAATTATGAGTAGAAAATCTTCATTTCTCCTGTGCCTGAAATATCTAGTTCCCAGTATCCATGTGGATTCTTCTCAGAGAATGGCTCAACTCTCCTGCCTGGGAGAAAGGAGCAGAAGGGCTTATTAACAAAACAAAAGATGGAGCTGAGAGCCAGAGAGAAATTCTACCTTTAAAAAAATCGCAAAAAGTAAGAATTACCAAAAAAAATGAGGAGACAGGAGCAGAGAGAGACAGAGACCTCAGAGACACAGGGACAGGGACAGAAGGCCAGAGGGGCTCCCTACCACACTAGCTTTGCTTGCTGGAGGCTGAATTATGAGTAGAAAATCTTCATTTCTCCTGTGCCTGAAATATCTAGTTCCCAGTATACATGTGGATTCTTCTCAGAGAATGGCTCAACTCTCCTGCCTGGGAGAAAGGAGCAGAAGGGCTTATTAACAAAACAAAAGATGGAGCTGAGAGCCAGAGAATAATTCTACCTTTAAAAAAATTGTAAAAAGGAAGAATTACCAAAAAAAATGAGGAGACAGGAGCAGAGAGAGACAGAGACCTCATAGACACAGGGACAGGGACAGAAGGCCAGAGGGGCTCCCTACCACACTAGCTTTGCTTGCTGGAGGCTGAATTATGAGTAGAAAATCTTCATTTCTCCTGTGCCTGAAATATCTAGTTCCCAGTATCCATGTGGATTCTTCTCAGAGAATGGCTCAACTCTCCTGCCTGGGAGAAAGGAGCAGAAGGGCTTATTAACAAAACAAAAGATGGAGCTGAGGGCCAGAGTGAAATTCTACCTTTAAAAAAATCGTAAAAAGTAAGAATTACCAAAAAAAAAATGAGGAGACAGGAGCAGAAATAGACAGAGAACTCAGAGACACAGGGACAGGGATAGAAGGCCAGAGGGGCTCCCTACCACACTAGCTTTGCTTGCTGGAGGCTGAATTATGAGTAGAAAATCTTCATTTCTCCTGTGCCTGAAATATCTAGTTCCCAGTATCCATGTGGATTCTTCTCAGAGAATGGCTCAACTCTCCTGCCTGGGAGAAAGGAGCAGAAGGGCTTATTAACAAAACAAAAGATGGAGCTGAGAGCCAGAGAGAAATTCTACCTTTAAAAAAATAGTAAAAAGGAAAAATTACCAAAAAAAATGAGCAGACAGGAGCAGAGAGAGACAGAGACCTCAGAAAAACAGGGACAGTGTAGAAGGCCAGAGGGGCTCCCTACCACACTAGCTTTGCTTGCTGGAGGCTGAATTATGAGTAGAAAATCTTCATTTCTCATGTGCCTGAAATATCTAGTTCCCAGTATCCATGTGGATTCTTCTCAGAGAATGGCTCAACTCTCCTGCCTGGGAGAAAGGAGCAGAAGGGCTTATTAACAAAACAAAAGATGGAGCTGAGAGCCAGAGAGAAATTCTACCTTTAAAAAAATCGTAAAAAGGAAGAATTACCAAAAAAAAATGAGGAGAGAAGAGCAGAGAGAGACAGAGACCTCAGAGACACAGGGACAGGGATAGAAGGCCAGAGGGGCTCCCTACCACACTAGCGTTGCTTGCTGGAGGCTGAATTATGAGTAGAAAATCTTCATTTCTCCTGTGCCTGAAATATCTAGTTCCCAGTATCCATGTGGATTCTTCTCAGAGAATGGCTCAACTCTCCTGCCTGGGAGAAAGAAGCAAAAGGGCTTATTAACAAAACAAAAGATGGAGCTGAGTGCCAGAGAGAAATTCTACCTTTAAAAAAATCGTAAACAGGAAGAATTACCAAAAAAATTTGAGGAGACAGGAGCAGAGAGAGATGGAGACCTCAGAGACACAGGGACAGGGATAGAAGGCCAGAGGTGCTCCCTACCACACTAGCTTTGCTTGCTGGAGGCTGAATTATGAGTAGAAAATCTTCATTTCTCTTGTGCCAGAAATATCTAGTTCCCAGTATACATGTGGATTCTTCTCAGAGAATGGCTCAACTCTCCTGCCTGGGAGAAAGGAGCAGAAGGGCTTATTCACAAAAGAAAAGATGGAGCTGAGAGCCAGAGAGAAATTCTACCTTTAAAAAAATCGTAAAAAGGAAGAATTACCAAAAAAAATGAGGAGACAAGAGCAGAGAGAGACAGAGTCCTCAGAGACACAGGGACAGGGATAGAAGGCCAGAGGGGCTCCCTACCACACTAGCGTTGCTTGCTGGAGGCTGAATTATGAGTAGAAAATCTTCATTTCTCCTGTGCCTGAAATATCTAGTTCCCAGTATCCATGTGGATTCTTCTCAGAGAATGGCTCAACTCTCCTGCCTGGGAGAAAGGAGCAGAAGGGCTTATTAACAAAACAAAAGATGGAGCTGAGAGCCAGAGAGAAATTCTACCTTTAAAAAAATCGTAAAAAGGAAAAATTACCAAAAAAAAAAATGAAGAGACAGGAGCACAGAGAGACAGAGACCTCAGAGACACAGGGACAGGGATAGAAGGCCAGAGGGGCTCCCTAACACACTAGCTTTGCTTGCTGGAGGCTGAATTATGAGTAGAAAATCTTCATTTCTCCTGTGCCTGAAATATCTAGTTCCCAGTATCCATGTGGATTCTTCTCAGAGAATGGCTCAACTCTCCTGCCTGGGAGAAAGGAGCAGAAGGGCTTATTAACAAAACAAAAATGGAGCTGAGAGCCAGAGAGAAATTCTACCTTTAAAAAAATCGTAAAAAGGAAGAATTACCGAAAAAAATGAGGAGACAGGAGCAGAGAGAGACAGAGAACTCAGAGACAAAGGGACAGTGATACAAGGCCAGAGGGGCTCCCTACCACACTAGCTTTGCTTGCTGGAGGCTGAATTATGAGTAGAAAATCTTCATTTCTCCTGTGCCTGAAATGTCTAGTTCCCAGTATCCATGTGGATTCTTCTCAGAGAATGGCTCAACTCTCCTGCCTGGGAGAAAGGAGCAAAAGGGCTTATTAACAAAACAAAAGATGGAGCAGAGAGCCAGAGAGAAATTCTACCTTTAAAAAATCGTAAAAAGGAAGAATTACCAAAAAAAATTGAGGAGACCGGAGCAGAGAGAGACGGAGACCTCAGAGACACAGGGACAGGGATAGAAGGCCAGAGGGGCTCCCTACCACACTAGCTTTGCTTGCTGGAGGCTGAATTATGAGTAGAAAATCTTCATTTCTCCTGTGCCTGAAATATCTAGTTCCCAGTATCCATGTGGATTCTTCTCAGAGAATGGCTCAACTCTCCTGCCTGGGAGAAAGGAGCAGAAGGGCTTATTAACAAAACAAAAGATGGAGCTGAGAGCCAGAGAGAAATTCTACCTTTAAAAAAATCATAAAAAGGAAGAATTACCAAAAAAAAATGAGGAGACAGGAGCAGAAAGAGCCAGAGACCTCAGAGACACAGGGACAGGGATAGAAGGCCAGAGGGGCTCCCTACCACACTAGCTTTGCTTGCTGGAGGCTGAATTATGAGTAGAAAATCTTCATTTCTCCTGTGCCTGAAATATCTCGTTCCCAGTATCCATGTGGATTCTTCTCAGAGAATGGCTCAACTATCCTGCCTGGGAGAAAGGAGCAGAAGGGCTTATTAACAAAACAAAAGATGGAGCTGAGAGCCAGAGTGAAATTCTACCTTTAAAAAAATCGTAAAAAGTAAGAATTACCAAAAAAAAATGAGGAGACAGGAGCAGAAAGAGACAGAGAACTCAGAGACACAGGGACAGGGATAGAAGGACAGAGGGGCTCCCTACCACACTAGCTTTGCTTGCTGGAGGCTGAATTATGAGTAGAAAATCTTCATTTCTCCTGTGCCTGAAATATCTAGTTCCCAGTATCCATGTGGATTCTTCTCAGAGAATGGCTCAACTCTCCTGCCTGGGAGAAAGGAGCAGAAGGGCTTATTAACAACACAAAAGATGGAGCTGAGAGCCAGAGAGAAATTCTACCTTTAAAAAAATAGTAAAAAGGAAAAATTACCAAAAAAAAATGAGCAGACAGGAGCAGAGAGAGACAGAGACCTCAGAAAAACAGGGACAGTGTAGAAGGCCAGAGGGGCTCCCTACCACACTAGCTTTGCTTGCTGGAGGCTGAATTATGAGTAGAAAATCTTCATTTCTCATGTGCCTGAAATATCTATTTCCCAGTATACATGTGGATTCTTCTCAGAGAATGGCTCAACTCTCCTGCCTGGGAGAAAGGAGCAGAAGGGCTTATTAACAAAACAAAAGATGGAGCTGAGAGCCAGAGAGAAATTCTACCTTTAAAAAAATCGTAAAAAGGAAGAATTACCAACAAAAAATGAGGAGACAAGAGCAGAGAGAGACAGAGACCTCAGAGACACAGGGACAGGGATAGAAGGCCAGAGGGGCTCCCTACCACACTAGCTTTGCTTGCTGGAGGCTGAATTACGAGTAGAAAATCTTCATTTCTCCTGTGCCTGAAATATCTAGTTCCCAGTATCCATGTGGATTCTTCTCAGAGAATGGCTCAACTCTCCTGCCTGGGAGAAAGGAGCAGAAGGGCTTATTAACAAAACAAAAGATGGAGCTGAGAGCCAGAGAGAAATTCTACCTTTAAAAAATCGTGAAAAGGAAGAATTACCAAAAAAAAATGAGGAGACAGGAGCAGAAAGAGCCAGAGACCTCAGAGACACAGGGACAGGGATAGAAGGCCAGAGGGGCTCCCTACCACACTAGCTTTGCTTGCTGGAGGCTGAATTATGAGTAGAAAATCTTCATTTCTCCTGTGCCTGAAATATCTAGTTCCCAGTATCCATGTGGATTCTTCTCAGAGAATGGCTCAACTATCCTGCCTGGGAGAAAGGAGCAGAAGGGCTTATTAACAAAACAAAAGATGGAGCTGAGAGCCAGAGTGAAATTCTACCTTTAAAAAAATCGTAAAAAGTAAGAATTACCAAAAAAAAATGAGGAGACAGGAGCAGAAAGAGACAGAGAACTCAGAGACACAGCGACAGGGATAGAAGGCCAGAGGGGCTCCCTACCACACTAGCTTTGCTTGCTGGAGGCTGAATTATGAGTAGATAATCTTCATTTCTCCTGTGCCTGAAATATCTAGTTCCCAGTATCCATGTGGATTCTTCTCAGAGAATGGCTCAACTCTCCTGCCTGGGAGAAAGGAGCAGAAGGGCTTATTAACAAAACAAAAGATGGAGCTGAGAGCCAGAGAGAAATTCTACCTTTAAAAAAATAGTAAAAAGGAAAAATTACCAAAAAAAAATGAGCAGACAGGAGCAGAGAGAGACAGAGACCTCAGAAAAACAGGGACAGTGTAGAAGGCCAGAGGGGCTCCCTACCACACTAGCTTTGCTTGCTGGAGGCTGAATTATGAGTAGAAAATCTTCATTTCTCCTGTGCCTGAAATATCTAGTTCCCAGTATCCATGTGGATTCTTCTCAGAGAATGGCTCAACTCTCCTGCCTGGGAGAAAGGAGCAGAAGGGCTTATTAACAAAACAAAAGATGGAGCTGAGAGCCAGAGAGAAATTCTACCTTTAAAAAAATCGTAAAAAGGAAGAATTACCAACAAAAAATGAGGAGACAAGAGCAGAGAGAGACAGAGACCTCAGAGACACAGGGACAGGGATAGAAGGCCAGAGGGGCTCCCTACCACACTAGCTTTGCTTGCTGGAGGCTGAATTATGAGTAGAAAATCTTCATTTCTCCTGTGCCTGAAATATCTAGTTCCCAGTATCCATGTGGATTCTTCTCAGAGAATGGCTCAACTCTCCTGCCTGGGAGAAAGGAGCAGAAGGGCTTATTAACAAAACAAAAGATGGAGCTGAGAGCCAGAGAGAAATTCTACCTTTAAAAAAATCGTGAAAAGGAAGAATTACCGAAAAAAATGAGGAGACAGGAGCAGAGAGAGACAGAGAACTCAGAGACACAGGGACAGTGATAGAAGGCCAGAGGGGCTCCCTACCACACTAGCTTTGCTTGCTGGAGGCTGAATTATGAGTAGAAAATGTTCATTTCTCCTGTGCCTGAAATATCTAGTTCCCAGTATCCATGTGGATTCTTCTCAGAGAATTGCTCAACTCTCCTGCCTGGCAGAAAGGAGCAGAAGGGCTTATTAACAAAACAAAAGATGGAGCTGAGAGCCAGAGAGAAACTCTACCTTTAAAAAAATCGTAAAAAGTAAGAATTAGCAAAAAAAATGAGGAGACAGGAGGAGAGAGAGACAGAGACCTCAGAGACACAGGGACAGGGAGAGAAGGCCAGAGCGGCACCCTACCACACTAGCTTTGCTTGCTGGAGGCTGAATTATGAGTAGAAAATCTTCATTTCTCCTGTGCCTGAAATGTCTAGTTCCCAGTATCCATGTGGATTCTTCTCAGAGAATGGCTCAACTCTCCTGCCTGGGAGAAAGGAGCAAAAGGGCTTATTAACAAAACAAAAGATGGAGCTGAGAGCCAGAGAGAAATTCTACCTTTAAAAAAATCGTAAAAAGGAAGAATTACCAACAAAAAATGAGGAGACAAGAGCAGAGAGAGACAGAGACCTCAGAGACACAGGGGCAGGGATAGAAGGCCAGAGGGGCTCCCTACCACACTAGCTTTGCTTGCTGGAGGCTGAATTATGAGTAGAAAATCTTCATTTCTCCTGTGCCTGAAATATCTAGTTCCCAGTATCCATGTGGATTCTTCTCAGAGAATGGCTCAACTCTCCTGCCTGGGAGAAAGGAGCAGAAGGGCTTATTAACAAAACAAATGATGGAGCTGAGAGCCAGAGAGAAATTCTACCTTTAAAAAAATCGTAAAAAGGAAAAATTACCAAAAAAAAAAATGAAGAGACAGGAGCAGAGAGAGACAGAGACCTCAGAGACACAGGGACAGGGATAGAAGCCCAGAGGGGCTCCCTAACACACTAGCTTTGCTTGCTGGAGGCTGAATTATGAGTAGAAAATCTTCATTTCTCCTGTGCCTGAAATATCTAGTTCCCAGTATCCATGTGGATTCTTCTCAGAGAATGGCTCAACTCTCCTGCCTGGGAGAAAGGAGCAGAAGGGCTTATTAACAAAAAAAAATGGAGCTGAGAGCCAGAGAGATATTCTACCTTTAAAAAAATCGTAAAAAGGAAGAATTACCAAAAAAAAATGAGGAGACAGGAGCAGAGAGAGACAGAGACCTCAGAGACACAGGGACAGGGATAGAAGGCCAGAGGGGCTCCCTACCACACTAGCTTTGCTTGCTGGAGGCTGAATTATGAGTAGAAAATCTTCATTTCTCCTGTGCCTGAAATATCTAGTTCCCAGTATCCATGTGGATTCTTCTCAGAGAATGGCTCAACTCTCCTGCCTGGGAGAAAGGAGCAGAAGGGCTTATTAACAAAACAAAAGATGGAGCTGAGAGCCAGAGAGAAATTCTACCTTTAAAAAAATCGTAAAAAGGAAGAATTACCGAAAAAAATGAGGAGACAGGAGCAGAGAGAGACAGAGAACTCAGAGACACAGGGACAGTGATAGAAGTCCAGAGGGGCTCCCTACCACACTAGCTTTGCTTGCTGGAGGCTGAATTATGAGTAGAAAATCTTCATTTCTCCTGTGCCTGAAATATCTAGTTCCCAGTATCCATGTGGATTCTTCTCAGAGAATTGCTCAACTCTCCTGCCTGGCAGAAAGGAGCAGAAGGGCTTATTAACAAAACAAAAGATGGAGCTGAGAGCCAGAGAGAAACTCTACCTTTAAAAAAATCGTAAAAAGTAAGAATTACCAAAAAAATTGAGGAGACAGGAGGAGAGAGAGACAGAGACCTCAGAGACACAGGGACAGGGAGAGAAGGCCAGAGCGGCACCCTACCACACTAGCTTTGCTTGCTGGAGGCTGAATTATGAGTAGAAAATCTTCATTTCTCCTGTGCCTGAAATGTCTAGTTCCCAGTATCCATGTGGATTCTTCTCAGAGAATGGCTCAAATCTCCCGCCTGGGAGAAAGGAGCAAAAGGGCTTATTAACAAAACAAAAGATGGAGCTGAGAGACAGAGAGAAATTCTACCTTTAAAAAAATCGTAAAAAGGAAGAATTACCAAAAAAAATTGAGGAGACAGGAGCAGAGAGAGACGGAGACCTCAGAGACACAGGGACAGGGATAGAAGGCCAGAGGGGCTCCCTACCACACTAGCTTTGCTTGCTGGAGGCTGAATTATGAGTAGAAAATCTTCATTTCTCCTGTGCCTGAAATATCTAGTTCCCTGTATCCATGTGGATTCTTCTCAGAGAATGGCTCAACTCTCCTGCCTGGGAGAAAGGAGCAGAAGGGCTTATTAACAAAACAAAAGATGGAGCTGAGAGCCAGAGAGAAATTCTACCTTTAAAAAATCGTAAAAAGGAAGAATTACCAAAAAAAAATGAGGAGACAGGAGCAGAGAGAGACAGAGACCTCAGAGACACAGGGACAGGGATAGAAGGCCAGAGGGGCTCCCTACCACACTAGCTTTGCTTGCTGGAGGCTGAATTATGAGTAGAAAATCTTCATTTCTCCTGTGCCTGTAATATCTAGTTCCCAGTATCCATGTGGATTCTTCTCAGAGAATGGCTCAACTCTCCTGCCTGGGAGAAAGGAGCAGAAGGGCTTATTAACAAAACAAAAGATGGAGCTGAGAGCCAGAGAGAAATTCTACCTTTAAAAAAATCGTGAAAAGGAAGAATTACCGAAAAAAATGAGGAGACAGGAGCAGAGAGAGACAGAGAACTCAGAGACACAGGGACAGTGATAGAAGGCCAGAGGGGCTCCCTACCACACTAGCTTTGCTTGCTGGAGGCTGAATTATGAGTAGAAAATGTTCATTTCTCCTGTGCCTGAAATATCTAGTTCCCAGTATCCATGTGGATTCTTCTCAGAGAATTGCTCAACTCTCCTGCCTGGCAGAAAGGAGCAGAAGGGCTTATTAACAAAACAAAAGATGGAGCTGAGAGCCAGAGAGAAACTCTACCTTTAAAAAAATCGTAAAAAGTAAGAATTACCAAAAAAAATGAGGAGACAGGAGGAGAGAGACACAGAGACCTCAGAGACACAGGGACAGGGAGAGAAGGCCAGAGCGGCACCCTACCACACTAGCTTTGCTTGCTGGAGGCTGAATTATGAGTAGAAAATCTTCATTTCTCCTGTGCCTGAAATATCTAGTTCCCTGTATCCATGTGGATTCTTCTCAGAGAATGGCTCAACTCTCCTGCCTGGGAGAAAGGAGCAGAAGGGCTTATTCACAAAACAAAAGATGGAGCTGAGAGCCAGAGAGAAATTCTACCTTTAAAAAAATCGTAAAAAGGAAGAATTACCAAAAAAATGAGGAGACAAGAGCAGAGAAAGACAGAGACCTCAGAGACACAGGGACAGGGATAGAAGGCCAGAGGGGCTCCCTACCACACTAGCTTTGCTTGCTGGAGGCTGAATTATGAGTAGAAAATCTTCATTTCTCCTGTGCCTGAAATATCTAGTTCCCAGTATCCATGTGGATTCTTCTCAGAGAATGGCTCAACTCTCCTGCCTGGGAGAAAGGAGCAGAAGGGCTTATTAACAAAACAAATGATGGAGCTGAGAGCCAGAGAGAAATTCTACCTTTAAAAAAATCGTAAAAAGGAAAAATTACCAAAAAAAAAATGAAGAGACAGGAGCAGAGAGAGACAGAGACCTCAGAGACACAGGGACAGGGATAGAAGGCCAGAGGGGCTCCCTAACACACTAGCTTTGCTTGCTGGAGGCTGAATTATGAGTAGAAAATCTTCATTTCTCCTGTGCCTGAAATATCTAGTTCCCAGTATCCATGTGGATTCTTCTCAGAGAATGGCTCAACTCTCCTGCCTGGGAGAAAGGAGCAGAAGGGCTTATTAACAAAAAAAAATGGAGCTGAGAGCCAGAGAGATATTCTACCTTTAAAAAAATCGTAAAAATGAAGAATTACCAAAAAAAAATGAGGAGACAGGAGCAGAGAGAGACAGAGACCTCAGAGACACAGGGACAGGGATAGAAGGCCAGAGGGGCTCCCTACCACACTAGCTTTGCTTGCTGGAGGCTGAATTATGAGTAGAAAATCTTCATTTCTCCTGTGCCTGAAATATCTAGTTCCCAGTATACATGTGGATTCTTCTCAGAGAATGGCTCAACTCTCCTGCCTGGGAGAAAGGAGCAGAAGGGCTTATTAACAAAACAAAAGATGGAGCTGAGAGCCAGAGAGAAATTCTACCTTTAAAAAAATCGTAAAAAGGAAGAATTACCGAAAAAAATGAGGAGACAGGAGCAGAGAGAGACAGAGAACTCAGAGACACAGGGACAGTGATAGAAGGCCAGAGGGGCTCCCTACCACACTAGCTTTGCTTGCTGGAGGCTGAATTATGAGTAGAAAATCTTCATTTCTCCTGTGCCTGAAATATCTAGTTCCCAGTATCCATGTGGATTCTTCTCAGAGAATTGCTCAACTCTCCTGCCTGGCAGAAAGGAGCAGAAGGGCTTATTAACAAAACAAAAGATGGAGCTGAGAGCCAGAGAGAAACTCTACCTTTAAAAAAATCGTAAAAAGTAAGAATTACCAAAAAAAATGAGGAGACAGGAGGAGAGAGAGACAGAGACCTCAGAGACACAGGGACAGGGAGAGAAGGCCAGAGCGGCACCCTACCACACTAGCTTTGCTTGCTGGAGGCTGAATTATGAGTAGAAAATCTTCATTTCTCCTGTGCCTGAAATATCTAGTTCCCTGTATCCATGTGGATTCTTCTCAGAGAATGGCTCAACTCTCCTGCCTGGGAGAAAGGAGCAGAAGGGCTTATTCACAAAACAAAAGATGGAGCTGAGAGCCAGAGAGAAATTCTACCTTTAAAAAAATCGTAAAAAGGAAGAATTACCAAAAAAATGAGGAGACAAGAGCAGAGAAAGACAGAGACCTCAGAGACACAGGGACAGGGATAGAAGGCCAGAGGGGCTCCCTACCACACTAGCTTTGCTTGCTGGAGGCTGAATTATGAGTAGAAAATCTTCATTTCTCCTGTGCCTGAAATATCTAGTTCCCAGTATCCATGTGGATTCTTCTCAGAGAATGGCTCAACTCTCCTGCCTGGGAGAAAGGAGCAGAAGGGCTTATTAACAAAACAAATGATGGAGCTGAGAGCCAGAGAGAAATTCTACCTTTAAAAAAATCGTAAAAAGGAAAAATTACCAAAAAAAAAATGAAGAGACAGGAGCAGAGAGAGACAGAGACCTCAGAGACACAGGGACAGGGATAGAAGGCCAGAGGGGCTCCCTAACACACTAGCTTTGCTTGCTGGAGGCTGAATTATGAGTAGAAAATCTTCATTTCTCCTGTGCCTGAAATATCTAGTTCCCAGTATCCATGTGGATTCTTCTCAGAGAATGGCTCAACTCTCCTGCCTGGGAGAAAGGAGCAGAAGGGCTTATTAACAAAAAAAAATGGAGCTGAGAGCCAGAGAGATATTCTACCTTTAAAAAAATCGTAAAAATGAAGAATTACCAAAAAAAAATGAGGAGACAGGAGCAGAGAGAGACAGAGACCTCAGAGACACAGGGACAGGGATAGAAGGCCAGAGGGGCTCCCTACCACACTAGCTTTGCTTGCTGGAGGCTGAATTATGAGTAGAAAATCTTCATTTCTCCTGTGCCTGAAATATCTAGTTCCCAGTATACATGTGGATTCTTCTCAGAGAATGGCTCAACTCTCCTGCCTGGGAGAAAGGAGCAGAAGGGCTTATTAACAAAACAAAAGATGGAGCTGAGAGCCAGAGAGAAATTCTACCTTTAAAAAAATCGTAAAAAGGAAGAATTACCGAAAAAAATGAGGAGACAGGAGCAGAGAGAGACAGAGAACTCAGAGACACAGGGACAGTGATAGAAGGCCAGAGGGGCTCCCTACCACACTAGCTTTGCTTGCTGGAGGCTGAATTATGAGTAGAAAATCTTCATTTCTCCTGTGCCTGAAATATCTAGTTCCCAGTATCCATGTGGATTCTTCTCAGAGAATGGCTCAACTCTCCTGCCTGGCAGAAAGGAGCAGAAGGGCTTATTAACAAAACAAAAGATGGAGCTGAGAGCCAGAGAGAAACTCTACCTTTAAAAAAATCGTAAAAAGTAAGAATTACCAAAAAAATTGAAGAGACAAGAGGAGAGAGAGACAGAGACCTCAGAGACACAGGGACAGGGAGAGAAGGCCAGAGCGGCACCCTACCACACTAGCTTTGCTTGCTGGAGGCTGAATTATGAGTAGAAAATCTTCATTTCTCCTGTGCCTGAAATGTCTAGTTCCCAGTATCCATGTGGATACTTCTCAGAGAATGGCTCAACTCTACTGCCTGGGAGAAAGGAGCAAAAGGGCTTATTAACAAAACAAAACATGGAGCTGAGAGACAGAGAGAAATTCTACCTTTAAAAAAATCGTAAAAAGGAAGAATTACCAAAAAAAATTGAGGAGACAGGAGCAGAGAGAGACGGAGACCTCAGAGACACAGGGACAGGGATAGAAGGCCAGAGGGGCTCCCTACCACACTAGCTTTGCTTGCTGGAGGCTGAATTATGAGTAGAAAATCTTCATTTCTCCTGTGCCTGAAATATCTAGTTCCCTGTATCCATGTGGATACTTCTCAGAGAATGGCTCAACTCTCCTGCCTGGGAGAAAGGAGCAGAAGGGCCTATTAACAAAACAAAAGATGGAGCTGAGAGCCAGAGAGAAATTCTACCTTTAAAAAATCGTAAAAAGGAAGAATTACCAAAAAAAAATGAGGAGACAGGAGCAGAGAGAGACAGAGACCTCAGAGACACAGGGACAGGGATAGAAGGCCAGAGGGGCTCCCTACCACACTAGCTTTGCTTGCTGGAGGCTGAATTATGAGTAGAAAATCTTCATTTCTCCTGTGCCTGAAATATCTAGTTCCCAGTATCCATGTGGATTCTTCTCAGAGAATGGCTCAACTCTCCTGCCTCGGAGAAAGGAGCAGAAGGGCTTATTAAAAAAACAAAAGATGGTGCTCAGAGCCAGAGAGAAATTCTACCTTTAAAAAAATCGTAAAAAGGAAAAATTACCAAAAATAAAATGAGTAGACAGAAGCAGAGAGAGAGAAAAACCTCAGAGACAAAGGGACAGGGATAGAAGGCCAGAGGGGCTCCCTACCACACTAGCTTTGCTTGCTGGAGGCTGAATTATGAGTAGAAAATCTGCATTTCTCCTGTGCCTGAAATATCTAGGTCCCAGTATACATGTGGATTCTTCTCAGAGAATGTCTCAACTCTCCTGCCTGGGAGAAAGGAGCAGAAGGGCTTATTAACAAAACAAAAGATGGAGCTGAGAGCCAGAGAGAAATTCTACCTTTAAAAAAATCGTAAAAAGGAAGAATTACCAAAAAAAATGAGGAGACAGGAGGAGAGAGAGACAGAGACCTCAGAGACACAGGGACAGGGATAGAAGGCCAGAGGGGCTCCCTACCACACTAGCTTTGCTTGCTGGAGGCTGAATTATGAGTAGAAAATCTTCATTTCTCCTGTGCCTGAAATATCTAATTCCCAGTATCCATGTGGATAATTCTCAGAGAATGGCTCAACTCTCCTGCCTGGGAGAAAGGAGCAGAAGGGCTTATTAACAAAACAAAAGATGGAGCTGAGAGCCAGAGAGAAACTCTACCTTTAAAAAAATCGTAAAAAGTAAGAATTACCAAAAAAAAATGAGGAGACAGGAGGAGAGAGAGACAGAGACCTCAGAGACACAGGGACAGGGAGAGAAGGCCAGAGCGGCACCCTACCACACTAGCTTTGCTTGCTGGAGGCTGAATTATGAGTAGAAAATCTTCATTTTTCCTGTGCCTGAAATGTCTAGTTCCCAGTATCCATGTGGATTCTTCTCAGAGAATGGCTCAACTCTCCTGCCTGGGAGAAAGGAGCAGAAGGGCTTATTAACAAAACAAATGATGGAGCTGAGAGCCAGAGAGAAATTCTACCTTTAAAAAAATCGTAAAAAGGAAAAATTACCACAAAAAAAATGAAGAGACAGGAGCAGAGAGAGACAGAGACCTCAGAGACACAGGGACAGGGATAGAAGGCCAGAGGGGCTCCCTACCACACTAGCTTTGCTTGCTGGAGGCTGAATTATGAGTAGAAAATCTTCATTTCTCCTGTGCCTGAAATATCTAGTTCCCAGTATCCATGTGGATTCTTCTCAGAGAATGGCTCAACTCTCCTGCCTGGGAGAAAGGAGCAGAAGGGCTTATTAACAAAACAAAAATGGAGCTGAGAGCCAGAGAGATATTCTACCTTTAAAAAAATCGTAAAAAGGAAGAATTACCAAAAAAAAATGAGGAGACAGGAGCAGAGAGAGACAGAGACCTCAGAGACACAGGGACAGGGATAGAAGGCCAGAGGGGCTCCCTACCACACTAGCTTTGCTTGCTGGAGGCTGAATTATGAGTAGAAAATCTTCATTTCTCCTGTGCCTGAAATATCTAGTTCCCAGTATCCATGTGGATTCTTCTCAGAGAATTGCTCAACTCTCCTGCCTGGCAGAAAGGAGCAGAAGGGCTTATTAACAAAACAAAAGATGGAGCTGAGAGCCAGAGAGAAACTCTACCTTTAAAAAAATCGTAAAAAGTAAGAATTACCAAAAAAAATGAGGAGACAGGAGGAGAGAGAGACAGAGACCTCAGAGACACAGGGACAGGGAGAGAAGGCCAGAGCGGCACCCTACCACACTAGCTTTGCTTGCTGGAGGCTAAATTATGAGTAGAAAATCTTCATTTCTCCTGTGCCTGAAATGTCTATTACCCAGTATCCATGTGGATTCTTCTCAGAGAATGGCTCAACTCTCCTGCCTGGGAGAAAGGATCAAAAGGGCTTATTAACAAAACAAAAGATGGAGCTGAGAGCCAGAGAGAAATTCTACCTTTAAAAAAATCGTAAAAAGGAAGAATTACCAAAAAAAATTGAGGAGACAGGAGCAGAGAGAGACGGAGACCTCAGAGACACAGGGACAGGGATAGAAGGCCAGAGGGGATCCCTACCACACTAGCTTTGCTTGCTGGAGGCTGAATTATGAGTAGAAAATCTTCATTTCTCCTGTGCCTGAAATATCTAGTTCCCTGTATCCATGTGGATTCTTCTCAGAGAATGGCTCAAATCTCCTGCCTGGGAGAAAGGAGCAGAAGGGCTTATTAACAAAACAAAAGATGGAGCTGAGAGCCAGAGAGAAATTCTACCTTTAAAAATTCGTAAAAAGGAAGAATTACCAAAAACAAATGAGGAGACAGGAGCAGAGAGAGACAGAGACCTCAGAGACACAGGGACAGGGATAGAAGGCCAGAGGGGCTCCCTACCACACTAGCTTTGCTTGCTGGAGGGTGAATTATGAGTAGAAAATCTTCATTTCTCCTGTGCCTGAAATATCTAGTTCCCAGTATCCATGTGGATACTTCTCAGAGAATGGCTCAACTCTCCTGCCTGGGAGAAAGGAGCAGAAGGGCTTATTAAAAAAACAAAAGATGGTGCTGAGAGCCAGAGAGAAATTCTACCTTTAAAAAAATTGTAAAAATGAAAAATTACCAAAAATAATTGAGTAGACAGAAGCAGAGAGAGAGAGAAAACTCAGAGACACGGGGACAGGGATAGAAGGCCAGAGGGGCTCCCTACCACACTAGCTTTGCTTGCTGGAGGCTGAATTATGAGTAGAAAATCTTCATTTCTCCTGTGCCTGAAATATCTAGTTCCCAGTATCCATGTGGATTCTTCTCAGAGAATGGCTCAACTCTCCTGCCTGGGAGAAAGGAGCAGAAGGGCTTATTAACAAAACAAAAGATGGAGCTGAGAGCCAGAGAGAAATTCTACCTTTAAAAAAATCGTAAAAAGGAAGAATTACCAAAAAAAATGAGGAGACAGGAGCAGAGAGAGACAGAGACCTCAGAGACACAGGGACAGGGATAGAAGGCCAGAGGGGCTCCCTACCACACTAGCTTTGCTTGCTGGAGGCTGAATTATGAGTAGAAAATCTTCATTTCTCCTGTGCCTGAAATATCTAGTTCCCAGTATCCATGTGGATTCTTCTCAGAGAATGGCTCAACTCTCCTGCCTGGGAGAAAGGAGCAGAAGGGCTTATTAACAAAACAAAAGATGGAGCTGAGAGCCAGAGAGAAATTCTACCTTTAAAAAATCGTAAAAAGGAAGAATTACCAAAAAAAAATGAGGAGACAGGAGCAGAGAGAGACAGAGACCTCAGAGACACAGGGACAGGGATAGAAGGCCAGAGGGGCTCCCTACCACACTAGCTTTGCTTGCTGGAGGCTGAATTATGAGTAGAAAATCTTCATTTCTCCTGTGCCTGAAATATCTAGTTCCCAGTATCCATGTGGATTCTTCTCAGAGAATGGCTCAACTCTCCTGCCTGGGAGAAAGGAGCAGAAGGGCTTATTAACAAAACAAAAGATGGAGCTGAGAGCCAGAGTGAAATTCTACCTTTAAAAAAATCGTAAAAAGGAAGAATTACCAAAAAAAAATGAGGAGACAGGAGCAGAGAGAGACAGAGACCTCAGAGACACAGGGACAGGGATAGAAGGCCAGAGGGGCTCCCTACCACACTAGCTTTGCTTGCTGGAGGCTGAATTATGAGTAGAAAATCTTCATTTCTCCTGTGCCTGAAATATCTAGTTCCCAGTATCCATGTGGATTCTTCTCAGAGAATTGCTCAACTCTCCTGCCTGGCAGAAAGGAGCAGAAGGGCTTATTAACAAAACAAAAGATGGAGCTGAGAGCCAGAGAGAAACTCTACCTTTAAAAAAATCGTAAAAAGTAAGAATTACCAAAAAAAATGAGGAGACAGGAGGAGAGAGAGACAGAGACCTCAGAGACACAGGGACAGGGACAGAAGGCCAGAGCGGCACCCTACCACACTAGCTTTGCTTGCTGGAGGCTGAATTATGAGTAGAAAATCTTCATTTCTCCTGTGCCTGAAATGTCTAGTTCCCAGTATCCATGTGGATTCTTCTCAGAGAATGGCTCAACTCTCCTGCCTGGGAGAAAGGAGCAAAAGGGCTTATTAACAAAACAAAAGATGGAGCAGAGAGCCAGAGAGAAATTCTACCTTTAAAAAATCGTAAAAAGGAAGAATTACCAAAAAAAATTGAGGAGACCGGAGCAGAGAGAGACGGAGACCTCAGAGACACAGGGACAGGGATAGAAGGCCAGAGGGGCTCCCTACCACACTAGCTTTGCTTGCTGGAGGCTGAATTATGAGTAGAAAATCTTCATTTCTCCTGTGCCTGAAATATCTAGTTCCCTGTATCCATGTGGATTCTTCTCAGAGAATGGCTCAACTCTCCTGCCTGGGAGAAAGGAGCAGAAGGGCTTATTAACAAAACAAAAGATGGAGCTGAGAGCCAGAGAGAAATTCTACCTTTAAAAAATCGTAAAAAGGAAGAATTACCAAAAAAAAATGAGGAGACAGGAGCAGAGAGAGACAGAGACCTCACAGACACAGGGACAGGGATAGAAGGCCAGAGGGGCTCCCTACCACACTAGCTTTGCTTGCTGGAGGCTGAATTATGAGTAGAAAATCTTCATTTCTCCTGTGCCTGAAATATCTAGTTCCCAGTATCCATGTGGATTCTTCTCAGAGAATGGCTCAACTCTCCTGCCTGGGAGAAAGGAGCAGAAGGGCTTATTAACAAAACAAAAATGGAGCTGAGAGCCAGAGAGATATTCTACCTTTAAAAAAATCGTAAAAAGGAAGAATTACCAAAAAAAAATGAGGAGACAGGAGCAGAGAGAGACAGAGACCTCAGAGACACAGGGACAGGGATAGAAGGCCAGAGGGGCTCCCTACCACACTAGCTTTGCTTGCTGGAGGCTGAATTATGAGTAGAAAATCTTCATTTCTCCTGTGCCTGAAATATCTAGTTCCCAGTATCCATGTGGATTCTTCTCAGAGAATTGCTCAACTCTCCTGCCTGGCAGAAAGGAGCAGAAGGGCTTATTAACAAAACAAAAGATGGAGCTGAGAGCCAGAGAGAAACTCTACCTTTAAAAAAATCGTAAAAAGTAAGAATTACCAAAAAAAATGAGGAGACAGGAGGAGAGAGAGACAGAGACCTCAGAGACACAGGGACAGGGAGAGAAGGCCAGAGCGGCACCCTACCACACTAGCTTTGCTTGCTGGAGGCTGAATTATGAGTAGAAAATCTTCATTTCTCCTGTGCCTGAAATGTCTAGTTCCCAGTATCCATGTGGATTCTTCTCAGAGAATGGCTCAACTCTCCTGCCTGGGAGAAAGGATCAAAAGGGCTTATTAACAAAACAAAAGATGGAGCTGAGAGCCAGAGAGAAATTCTACCTTTCAAAAAATCGTAAAAAGGAAGAATTACCAAAAAAAATTGAGGAGACAGGAGCAGAGAGAGACGGAGACCTCAGAGACACAGGGACAGGGATAGAAGGCCAGAGGGGCTCCCTACCACACTAGCTTTGCTTGCTGGAGGCTGAATTATGAGTAGAAAATCTTCATTTCTCCTGTGCCTGAAATATCTAGTTCCCTGTATCCATGTGGATTCTTCTCAGAGAATGGCTCAACTCTCCTGCCTGGGAGAAAGGAGCAGAAGGGCTCATTAACAAAACAAAAGATGGAGCTGAGAGCCAGAGAGAAATTCTACCTTTAAAAATTCGTAAAAAGGAAGAATTACCAAAAAAAAATGAGGAGACAGGAGCAGAGAGAGACAGAGACCTCAGAGACACAGGGACAGGGATAGAAGGCCAGAGGGGCTCCCTACCACACTAGCTTTGCTTGCTGGAGGGTGAATTATGAGTAGAAAATCTTCATTTCTCCTGTGCCTGAAATATCTAGTTCCCAGTATCCATGTGGATACTTCTCAGAGAATGGCTCAACTCTCCTGCCTGGGAGAAAGGAGCAGAAGGGCTTATTAAAAAAACAAAAGATGGTGCTGAGAGCCAGAGAGAAATTCTACCTTTAAAAAAATCGTAAAAATGAAAAATTACCAAAAATAAATGAGTAGACAGAAGCAGAGAGAGAGAGAAACCTCAGAGACACAGGGACAGGGATAGAAGGCCAGAGGGGCTCCCTACCACACTAGCTTTGCTTGCTGGAGGCTGAATTATGAGTAGAAAATCTTCATTTCTCCTGTGCCTGAAATATCTAGTTCCCAGTATCCATGTGGATTCTTCTCAGAGAATGGCTCAACTCTCCTGCCTGGGAGAAAGGAGCAGAAGGGCTTATTAACAAAACAAAAGATGGAGCTGAGAGCCAGAGAGAAATTCTACCTTTAAAAAAATCATAAAAAGGAAGAATTACCAAAAAAAATGAGGAGACAGGAGCAGAGAGAGACAGAGACCTCAGAGACACAGGGACAGGGATAGAAGGCCAGAGGGGCTCCCTACCACACTAGCTTTGCTTGCTGGAGGCTGAATTATGAGTAGAAAATCTTCATTTCTCCTGTGCCTGAAATATCTAGTTCCCAGTATCCATGTGGATTCTTCTCAGAGAATGGCTCAACTCTCCTGCCTGGGAGAAAGGAGCAGAAGGGCTTATTAACAAAACAAAAGATGGAGCTGAGAGCCAGAGAGAAATTCTACCTTTAAAAAATCGTAAAAAGGAAGAATTACCAAAAAAAAAATGAGGAGACAGGAGCAGAGAGAGACAGAGACCTCAGAGACACAGGGACAGGGATAGAAGGCCAGAGGGGCTCCCTACCACACTAGCTTTGCTTGCTGGAGGCTGAATTATGAGTAGAAAATCTTCATTTCTCCTGTGCCTGAAATATCTAGTTCCCAGTATCCATGTGGATTCTTCTCAGAGAATGGCTCAACTCTCCTGCCTGGGAGAAAGGAGCAGAAGGGCTTATTAACAAAACAAAAGATGGAGCTGAGAGCCAGAGTGAAATTCTACCTTTAAAAAAATCGTAAAAAGGAAGAATTACCAAAAAAAAAATGAGGAGACAGGAGCAGAGAGAGACAGAGACCTCAGAGACACAGGGACAGGGATAGAAGGCCAGAGGGGCTCCCTACCACACTAGCTTTGCTTGCTGGAGGCTGAATTATGAGTAGAAAATCTTCATTTCTCCTGTGCCTGAAATATCTAGTTCCCAGTATCCATGTGGATCCTTCTCAGAGAATTGCTCAACTCTCCTGCCTGGCAGAAAGGAGCAGAAGGGCTTATTAACAAAACAAAAGATGGAGCTGAGAGCCAGAGAGAAACTCTACCTTTAAAAAAATCGTAAAAAGTAAGAATTACCAAAAAAAATGAGGAGACAGGAGGAGAGAGAGACAGAGACCTCAGAGACACAGGGACAGGGAGAGAAGGCCAGAGCGGCACCCTACCACACTAGCTTTGCTTGCTGGAGGCTGAATTATGAGTAGAAAATCTTCATTTCTCCTGTGCCTGAAATGTCTAGTTCCCAGTATCCATGTGGATTCTTCTCAGAGAATGGCTCAACTCTCCTGCCTGGGAGAAAGGAGCAAAAGGGCTTATTAACAAAACAAAAGATGGAGCAGAGAGCCAGAGAGAAATTCTACCTTTAAAAAATCGTAAAAAGGAAGAATTACCAAAAAAAATTGAGGAGACCGGAGCAGAGAGAGGCGGAGACCTCAGAGACACAGGGACAGGGATAGAAGGCCAGAGGGGCTCCCTACCACACTAGCTTTGCTTGCTGGAGGCTGAATTATGAGTAGAAAATCTTCATTTCTCCTGTGCCTGAAATATCTAGTTCCCTGTATCCATGTGGATTCTTCTCAGAGAATGGCTCAACTCTCCTGCCTGGGAGAAAGGAGCGGAAGGGCTTATTAACAAAACAAAAGATGGAGCTGAGAGCCAGAGAGAAATTCTACCTTTAAAAAATCGTAAAAAGGAAGAATTACCAAAAAAAAATGAGGAGACAGGAGCAGAGAGAGACAGAGACCTCACAGACACAGGGACAGGGATAGAAGGCCAGAGGGGCTCCCTACCACACTAGCTTTGCTTGCTGGAGGCTGAATTATGAGTAGAAAATCTTCATTTCTCCTGTGCCTGAAATATCTAGTTCCCAGTATCCATGTGGATTCTTCTCAGAGAATGGCTCAACTCTCCTGCCTGGGAGAAAGGAGCAGAAGGGCTTATTAACAAAACAAAAATGGAGCTGAGAGCCAGAGAGATATTCTACCTTTAAAAAAATCGTAAAAAGGAAGAATTACCAAAAAAAAATGAGGAGACAGGAGCAGAGAGAGACAGAGACCTCAGAGACACAGGGACAGGGATAGAAGGCCAGAGGGGCTCCCTACCACACTAGCTTTGCTTGCTGGAGGCTGAATTATGAGTAGAAAATCTTCATTTCTCCTGTGCCTGAAATATCTAGTTCCCAGTATCCATGTGGATTCTTCTCAGAGAATTGCTCAACTCTCCTGCCTGGCAGAAAGGAGCAGAAGGGCTTATTAACAAAACAAAAGATGGAGCTGAGAGCCAGAGAGAAACTCTACCTTTAAAAAAATCGTAAAAAGTAAGAATTACCAAAAAAAATGAGGAGACAGGAGGAGAGAGAGACAGAGACCTCAGAGACACAGGGACAGGGAGAGAAGGCCAGAGCGGCACCCTACCACACTAGCTTTGCTTGCTGGAGGCTGAATTATGAGTAGAAAATCTTCATTTCTCCTGTGCCTGAAATGTCTAGTTCCCAGTATCCATGTGGATTCTTCTCAGAGAATGGCTCAACTCTCCTGCCTGGGAGAAAGGAGCAGAAGGGCTTATTAACAAAACAAAAGATGGAGCTGAGAGCCAGAGAGAAATTCTACCTTTAAAAAAATCGTAAAAAGGAAAAATTACCAAAAAAAATGAGGAGACAGGAGCAGAGAGAGACAGAGACCTCAGAGACACAGGGACAGGGATAGAAGGCCAGAGGGGCTCCCTACCACACTAGCTTTGCTTGCTGGAGGCTGAATTATGAGTAGAAAATCTTCATTTCTCCTGTGCCTGAAATATCTAGTTCCCAGTATACATGTGGATTCTTCTCAGAGAATGGCTCAACTCTCCTGCCTGGGAGAAAGGAGCAGAAGGGCTTATTAACAAAACAAAAGATGGAGCTGAGAGCCAGAGAGAAATTCTACCTTTAAAAAAATCGTAAAAAGGAAGAATTACCGAAAAAAATGAGGAGACAGGAGCAGAGAGAGACAGAGAACTCAGAGACACAGGGACAGTGATAGAAGGCCAGAGGGGCTCCCTACCACACTAGCTTTGCTTGCTGGAGGCTGAATTATGAGTAGAAAATCTTCATTTCTCCTGTGCCTGAAATATCTAGTTCCCAGTATCCATGTGGATTCTTCTCAGAGAATTGCTCAACTCTCCTGCCTGGCAGAAAGGAGCAGAAGGGCTTATTAACAAAACAAAAGATGGAGCTGAGAGCCAGAGAGAAACTCTACCTTTAAAAAAATCGTAAAAAGTAAGAATTACCAAAAAAATTGAAGAGACAAGAGGAGAGAGAGACAGAGACCTCAGAGACACAGGGACAGGGAGAGAAGGCCAGAGCGGCACCCTACCACACTAGCTTTGCTTGCTGGAGGCTGAATTATGAGTAGAAAATCTTCATTTCTCCTGTGCCTGAAATGTCTAGTTCCCAGTATCCATGTGGATACTTCTCAGAGAATGGCTCAACTCTCCTGCCTGGGAGAAAGGATCAAAAGGGCTTATTAACAAAACAAAAGATGGAGCTGAGAGCCAGAGAGAAATTCTACCTTTAAAAAAATCGTAAAAAGGAAGAATTACCAAAAAAAATTGAGGAGACAGGAGCAGAGAGAGACGGAGACCTCAGAGACACAGGGACAGGGATAGAAGGCCAGAGGGGCTCCCTACCACACTAGCTTTGCTTGCTGGAGGCTGAATTATGAGTAGAAAATCTTCATTTCTCCTGTGCCTGAAATATCTAGTTCCCTGTATCCATGTGGATTCTTCTCAGAGAATGGCTCAACTCTCCTGCCTGGGAGAAAGGAGCAGAAGGGCTTATTAACAAAACAAAAGATGGAGCTGAGAGCCAGAGAGAAATTCTACCTTTAAAAATTCGTAAAAAGGAAGAATTACCAAAAAAAAATGAGGAGACAGGAGCAGAGAGAGACAGAGACCTCAGAGACACAGGGACAGGGATAGAAGGCCAGAGGGGCTCCCTACCACACTAGCTTTGCTTGCTGGAGGGTGAATTATGAGTAGAAAATCTTCATTTCTCCTGTGCCTGAAATATCTAGTTCCCAGTATCCATGTGGATACTTCTCAGAGAATGGCTCAACTCTCCTGCCTGGGAGAAAGGAGCAGAAGGGCTTATTAAAAAAACAAAAGATGGTGCTGAGAGCCAGAGAGAAATTCTACCTTTAAAAAAATCGTAAAAATGAAAAATTACCAAAAATAAATGAGTAGACAGAAGCAGAGAGAGAGAGAAACCTCAGAGACACAGGGACAGGGATAGAAGGCCAGAGGGGCTCCCTACCACACTAGCTTTGCTTGCTGGAGGCTGAATTATGAGTAGAAAATCTTCATTTCTCCTGTGCCTGAAATATCTAGTTCCCAGTATCCATGTGGATTCTTCTCAGAGAATGGCTCAACTCTCCTGCCTGGGAGAAAGGAGCAGAAGGGCTTATTAACAAAACAAAAGATGGAGCTGAGAGCCAGAGAGAAATTCTACCTTTAAAAAAATCGTAAAAAGGAAGAATTACCAAAAAAAATGAGGAGACAGGAGCAGAGAGAGACAGAGACCTCAGAGACACAGGGACAGGGATAGAAGGCCAGAGGGGCTCCCTACCACACTAGCTTTGCTTGCTGGAGGCTGAATTATGAGTAGAAAATCTTCATTTCTCCTGTGCCTGAAATATCTTGTTCCCCGTATCCATGTGGATTCTTCTCAGAGAATGGCTCAACTCTCCTGCCTTGGAGAAAGGAGCAGAAGGGCTTATTAACAAAACAAAAGATGGAGCTGAGAGCCAGAGAGAAATTCTACCTTTAAAAAATCGTAAAAAGGAAGAATTACCAAAAAAAAATGAGGAGACAGGAGCAGAGAGAGACAGAGACCTCAGAGACACAGGGACAGAGATAGAAGGCCAGAGGGGCTCCCTACCACACTAGCTTTGCTTGCTGGAGGCTGAATTATGAGTAGAAAATCTTCATTTCTCCTGTGCCTGAAATATCTAGTTCCCAGTATCCATGTGGATTCTTCTCAGAGAATGGCTCAACTCTCCTGCCTGGGAGAAAGGAGCAGAAGGGCTTATTAACAAAACAAAAGATGGAGCTGAGAGCCAGAGTGAAATTCTACCTTTAAAAAATCGTAAAAAGGAAGAATTACCAAAAAAAAATGAGGAGACAGGAGCAGAGAGATACAGAGACCTCAGAGACACAGGGACAGGGATAGAAGGCCAGAGGGGCTCCCTACCACACTAGCTTTGCTTGCTGGAGGCTGAATTATGAGTAGAAAATCTTCATTTCTCCTGTGCCTGAAATATCTAGTTCCCAGTATCCATGTGGATTCTTCTCAGAGAATGGCTCAACTCTCCTGCCTGGGAGAAAGGAGCAGAAGGGCTTATTAACAAAACAAAAGATGGTGCTGAGAGCCAGAGAGAAATTCTACCTTTAAAAAATCGTAAAAAGTAAGAATTACCAAAAAATATGAGGAGACAGGAGCAGAGAGACAGAGACCTCAGACACAGGGACAGGGATAGAAGGCCAGAGGGGCTCCCTAACACACTAGCTTTGCTTGCTGGAGGCTGAATTATGAGTAGAAAATCTTCATTTCTCCTGTGCCTGAAATATCTAGTTCCCAGTATCCATGTGGATTCTTCTTAGAGAATGGCTCAACTCTCCTGCCTGGGAGAAAGGAGCAGAAGGGCTTATTAACAAAACAAAAGATGAAGCTGAGAGCCAGAGTGAAATTCTACCTTTAAAAAAATCGTAAAAAGGAAGAATTACCAAAAAAAAATGAGGAGACAGGAGCAGAGAGAGACAGAGACCTCAGAGACACAGGGACAGGGATAGAAGGCCAGAGGGGCTCCCTACCACACTAGCTTTGCTTGCTGGAGGCTGAATTATGAGTAGAAAATCTTCATTTCTCCTGTGCCTGAAATATCTAGTTCCCAGAATACATGTGGATTCTTCTCAGAGAATGGCTCAACTCTCCTGCCTGGGAGAAAGGAGCAGAAGGGCTTATTAACAAAACAAAAGATGGAGCTGAGAGCCAGAGAGAAATTCTACCTTTAAAAAAATCGTAAAAAGGAAGAATTACCGAAAAAAATGAGGAGACAGGAGCAGAGAGAGACAGAGAACTCAGAGACACAGGGACAGTGATAGAAGGCCAGAGGGGCTCCCTACCACACTAGCTTTGCTTGCTGGGGGCTGAATTATGAGTAGAAAATCTTCATTTCTCCTGTGCCTGAAATATCTACTTCCCAGTATCCATGTGGATTCTTCTCAGAGAATTGCTCAACTCTCCTGCCTGGCAGAAAGGAGCAGAAGGGCTTATTAACAAAACAAAAGATGGAGCTGAGAGCCAGAGAGAAATTCTACCTTTAAAAAAATCGTAAAAAGGAAGAATTACCAAAAAAAATTGAGGAGACAGGAGCAGAGAGAGACGGAGACCTCAGAAACACAGGGACAGGGATAGAAGGCCAGAGGGGCTCCCTACCACACTAGCTTTGCTTGCTGGAGGCTGAATTATGAGTAGAAAATCTTCATTTCTCCTGTGCCTGAAATAGCTAGTTCCCTGTATCCATGTGGATTCTTCTCAGAGAATGGCTCAACTCTCCTGCCTGGGAGAAAGGAGCAGAAGGGCTTATTAACAAAACAAAAGATGGAGCTGAGAGCCAGAGAGAAATTCTACCTTTAAAAAATCGTAAAAAGGAAGAATTACCAAAAAAAAATGAGGAGACAGGAGCAGAGAGAGACAGAGACCTCAGAGACACAGGGACAGGGATAGAAGGCCAGAGGGGCTCCCTACCACAATAGCTTTGCTTGCTGGAGGCTGAATTATGAGTAGAAAATCTTCATTTCTCCTGTGCCTGAAATATCTAGTTCCCAGTATCCATGTGGATTCTTCTCAGAGAATGGCTCAACTCTCCTGCCTGGGAGAAAGGAGCAGAAGGGCTTATTAACAAAACAAAAGATGGAGCTGAGAGCCAGAGTGAAATTCTACCTTTAAAAAAATCGTAAAAAGGAAGAATTACCAAAAAAAATGAGGAGACAGGAGCAGAAAGAGACAGAGAACTCAGAGACACAGGGACAGGGATAGAAGGCCAGAGGGGCTCCCTACCACACTAGCTTGGCTTGCTGGAGGCTGAATTATGAGTAGAAAATCTTCATTTCTCCTGTGCCTGAAATATCTAGTTCCCAGTATCCATGTGGATTCTTCTCAGAGAATGACTCAACTCTCCTGCCTCGGAGAAAGGAGCAGAAGGGCTTATTAAAAAAACAAAAGATGGTGCTGAGAGCCAGAGAGAAATTCTACCTTTAAAAAAATCGTAAAAAGGAAAAATTACCAAAAATAAAATGAGTAGACAGAAGCAGAGAGAGAGAGAAACCTCAGAGACACAGGGACAGGGATAGAAGGCCAGAGGGGCTCCCTACCACACTAGCTTTGCTTGCTGGAGGCTGAATTATGAGTAGAAAATCTGCATTTCTCCTGTGCCTGAAATATCTAGGTCCCAGTATACATGTGGATTCTTCTCAGAGAATGGCTCAACTCTCCTGCCTGGGAGAAAGGAGCAGAAGGGCTTATTAACAAAACAAAAGATGGAGCTGAGAGCCAGAGAGAAATTCTACCTTTAAAAAAATCGTAAAAAGGAAAAATTACCAAAAAAAATGAGGAGACAGGAGCAGAGAGAGACAGAGACCTCAGAGACACAGGGACAGGGATAGAAGGCCAGAGGGGCTCCCTACCACACTAGCTTTGCTTGCTGGAGGCTGAATTATGAGTAGAAAATCTTCATTTCTCCTGTGCCTGAAATATCTAATTCCCAGTATCCATGTGGATTCTTCTCAGAGAATGGCTCAACTCTCCTGCCTGGGTGAAAGGAGCAGAAGGGCTTATTAACAAAACAAAAGATGGAGCTGAGAGCCAGAGAGAAATTCTACCTTTAAAAAAATCGTAAAAAGGAAGAATTACCAAAAAAAATGAGGAGACAGGAGCAGAGAGAGACAGAGACCTCAGAGACACAGGGACAGGGATAGAAGGCCAGAGGGGCTCCCTACCACACTAGCTTTGCTTGCTGGAGGCTGAATTATGAGTAGAAAATCTTCATTTCTCCTGTGCCTGAAATATCTAGTTCCCAGTATCCATGTGGATTCTTCTCAGAAAATGGCTCAACTCTCCTGCCTGGGAGAAAGGAGCAGAAGGGCTTATTAACAAAACAAAAGATGGAGCTGAGAGCCAGAGAGAAATTCTACCTTTAAAAAAATCGTAAAAAGGAAGAATTACCAAAAAATATGAGGAGACAGGAGCAGAGAGAGACAGAGACCTCAGAGACACAGGGACAGGGATAGAAGGCCAGAGGGGCTCCCTAACACACTAGCTTTGCTTGCTGGAGGCTGAATTATGAGTAGAAAATCTTCATTTCTCCTGTGCCTGAAATATCTAGTTCCCAGTATCCATGTGGATTCTTCTCAGAGAATGGCTCAACTCTCCTGCCAGGGAGAAAGGAGCAGAAGGGCTTATTAACAAAACAAAAGATGGAGCTGAGAGCCAGAGTGAAATTCTACCTTTAAAAAAATCGTAAAAAGGAAGAATTACCAAAAAAAAATGAGGAGACAGGAGCAGAAAGAGACAGAGACCTCAGAGACACAAGGACAGGGATAGAAGGCCAGAGGGGCTCCCTACCACACTAGCTTTGCTTGCTGGAGGCTGAATTATGAGTAGAAAATCTTCATTTCTCCTGTGCCTGAAATATCTAGTTCCCAGTATCCATGTGGATTCTTCTCAGAGAATTGCTCAACTCTCCTGCTTGGCAGAAAGGAGCAGAAGGGCTTATTAACAAAACAAAAGATGGAGCTGAGAGCCAGAGAGAAACTATACCTTTAAAAAAATCGTAAAAAGTAAGAATTACCAAAAAAAATGAGGAGACAGGAGGAGAGAGAGACAGAGACCTCAGAGACACAGGGACAGGGAGAGAAGGCCAGAGCGGCACCCTACCACACTAGCTTTGCTTGCTGGAGGCTGAATTATGAGTAGAAAATCTTCATTTCTCCTGTGCCTGAAATATCTAGTTCCCCGTATCCATGTGGATTCTTCTCAGAGAATGGCTCAACTCTCCTGCCTGGGAGAAAGGAGCAGAAGGGCTTATTAACAAAACAAAAGATGGAGCTGAGAGCCAGAGAGAAATTCTACCTTTAAAGAAATTGTAAAAAGGTAAAATTTCCAAAAAAAATGAGGAGACAGGAGCAGAGAGAGACAGAAACCTCAGAGACACATGGACAGGGATAAAAGGCCAGAGGGGCTCCATACCACACTAGCTTTGCTTGCTGGAGGCTGAATTATGAGTAGAAAATCTTCATTTCTCCTGTGCCTGAAATATCTAGTTCCCAGTATCCATGTGGATTCTTCTCAGAGAATCGCTCAACTCTCCTGCCTGGGAGAAAGGAGCAGAAGGGCTTATTAACAAAACAAAAGATGGAGCTGAGAGCCAGAGAGAAATTCTACCTTTAAAAAAATCGTAAAAAGGAAGAATTACCAAAAAAATGAGGAGACAGGAGCAGAGAGAGACAGAGACCTCAGAGACACAGGGACAGTGATAGAAGGCCAGAGGGGCTCCCTACCACACTAGCTTTGCTTGCTGGAGGCTGAATTATGAGTAGAAAATCTTCATTTCTCCTGTGCCTGAAATACCTAATTCCCGGTATCCATGTGGATTCTTCTCAGAGAACGGCTCAACTCTCCTGCCTGGGAGAAAGGAGCAGAAGGGCTTATTAACAAAACAAAAGATGGAGCTGAGAGCCAGAGAGAAATTCTACCTTTAAAAAAATCGTAAAAAGGAAAAATTACCAAAAAAAATGAGGAGACAGGAGCAGAGAGAGACAGAGACCTCAGAGACACAGGGGCAGGGATAGAAGGCCAGAGGGGCTCCCTACCACACTAGCTTTGCTTGCTGGAGGCTGAATTATGAGTAGAAAATCTTCATTTCTCCTGTGCCTGAAATATCTAGTTCCCAGTATCCATGTGGATTCTTCTCAGAGAATGGCTCAACTCTCCTGCCTGGGAGAAAGGAGCAGAAGGGCTTATTAACAAAACAAAAGATGGAGCTGAGAGCCAGAGAGAAATTCTACCTTTAAAAAATCGTAAAAAGGAAGAATTACCAAAAAAAAATGAGGAGACAGGAGGAGAGAGAGACAGAGACCTCAGAGACACAGGGACAGGGATAGAAGGCCAGAGAGTCTCCCTACCACACTAGTTTTGCTTGCTGGAGGCTGAATTATGAGTAGAAAATCTTCATTTCTCCTGTGCCTGAAATATCTAGTTCCCAGTATCCATGTGGATTCTTCTCAGAGAATGGCTCAACTCTCCTGCCTGGGAGAAAGGAGCAGAAGGGCTTATTAACAAAACAAAAGATGGAGCTGAGAGTCAGAGTGAAATTCTACCTTTAAAAAAATCGTAAAAAGGAAGAATTACCAAAAATATGAGGAGACAGGAGCAGAAAGAGACAGAGAACTCAGAGACACAGGGACAGGGATAGAAGGCCAGAGGGGCACCCTACCACACTAGCTTTGCTTGCTGGAGGGTGAATTATGAGTAGAAAATCTTCATTTCTCCTGTGCCTGAAATATCTAGTTCCCAGTATCCATGTGGATACTTCTCAGAGAATGGCTCAACTCTCCTGCCTGGGAGAAAGGAGCAGAAGGGCTTATTAAAAAAACAAAAGATGGTGCTGAGAGCCAGAGAGAAATTCTACCTTTAAAAAAATCGTAAAAATGAAAAATTACCAAAAATAAATGAGTAGACAGAAGCAGAGAGAGAGAGAAACCTCAGAGACACAGGGACAGGGATAGAAGGCCAGAGGGGCTCCCTACCACACTAGCTTTGCTTGCTGGAGGCTGAATTATGAGTAGAAAATCTTCATTTCTCCTGTGCCTGAAATATCTAGTTCCCAGTATCCATGTGGATTCTTCTCAGAGAATGGCTCAACTCTCCTGCCTGGGAGAAAGGAGCAGAAGGGCTTATTAACAAAACAAAAGATGGTGCTGAGAGCCAGAGAGAAATTCTACCTTTAAAAAAATCGTAAAAAGGAAAAATTTCCAAAAAAAATGAGCAGACAGGAGCAGAGAGAGACAGAGAACTCAGAGACACCGGGACAGGGATAGAAGGCCAGAGGGGCTCCCTACCACACTAGCTTTGCTTGCGGGAGGCTGAATTTTGAGTAGAAAATCTTCATTTCTCCTGTGCCTGAAATATCTAGTTCCCAGTATCCATGTTGATTCTTCTCAGATAATGGCTCAACTCTCCTGCATGAAGAAAGAAGCAGAAGGGCTTATTAACAAAACAAAAGATGGAGCTGAGAGCCAGAGAGAAATTCTACCTTTAAAGAAATTGTAAAAAGGTAAAATTTCCAAAAAAAATGAGCAGACAGGAGCAGAGAGAGACAGAGACCTCAGAGACACAGGGACAGGGATAGAAGGCCAGAGGGGCTCCCTAGCACACTAGCTTTGCTTGCTGGAGGCTGAATTATGAGTAGAAAATCTTCATTTCTCCTGTGCCTGAAATATCTAGTTCCCAGTATCCATGTGGATCCTTCTCAGAGAATGGCTCAACTCTCCTGCCTGGGAGAAAGGAGCAGAAGGTCTTATTAACAAAACAAAAGATGGAGCTGAGAGCCAGAGAGAAATTCTACCTTTAAAAAAATCGTAAACAGGAAGAATTACCAAAAAAAAATTAGGAGACAGGAGCAGAGAGAGACAGAGACCTCAGAGACACAGGGACAGGGATAGAAGGCCAGAGGGGCTCCCAACCACACTAGCTTTGCTTGCTGGAGGCTGAATTATGAGTAGAAAATCTTCATTTCTCCTGTGCCTGAAATATCTAGTTCCCAGTATCCATGTGGATTCTTCTCAGAGAATTGCTCAACTCTCCTGCCTGGCAGAAAGGAGCAGAAGGGCTTATTAACAAAACAAAAGATGGAGCTGAGAGCCAGAGAGAAACTCTACCTTTAAAAAAATCGTAAAAAGTAAGAATTACCAAAAAAAATGAGGAGACAGGAGGAGAGAGAGACAGAGACCTCAGAGACACAGGGACAGGGAGAGAAGTCCAGAGCGGCACCCTACCACACTAGCTTTGCTTGCTGGAGGCTGAATTATGAGTAGAAAATCTTCATTTCTCCTGTGCCTGAAATGTCTAGTTCCCAGTATCCATGTGGATTCTTCTCAGAGAATGGCTCAACTCTCCTGCCTGGGAGAAAGGAGCAAAAGGGCTTATTAACAAAACAAAAGATGGAGCTGAGAGCCAGAGAGAAATTCTACCTTTAAAAAATCGTAAAAAGGAAGAATTACCAAAAAAAAATGAGGAGACAGGAGCAGAGAGAGACAGAGACCTCACAGACACAGGGACAGGGATAGAAGGCCAGAGGGGCTCCCTACCACACTAGCTTTGCTTGCTGGAGTCTGAATTATGAGTAGAAAATCTTCATTTCTCCTGTGCCTGAAATGTCTAGTTCCCAGTATCCATGTGGATTCTTCTCAGAGAATGGCTCAACTCTCCTGCCTGGGAGAAAGGAGCAAAAGGGCTTATTAACAAAACAAATGATGGAGCTGAGAGCCAGAGAGAAATTCTACCTTTAAAAAATCGTAAAAAGGAAGAATTACCAAAAAAAAATGAGGAGACAGGAGCAGAGAGAGACAGAGACCTCACAGACACAGGGACAGGGATAGAAGGCCAGAGGGGCTCCCTACCACACTAGCTTTGCTTGCTGGAGGCTGAATTATGAGTAGAAAATCTTCATTTCTCCTGTGCCTGAAATATCTAGTTCCCAGTATCCATGTGGATTCTTCTCAGAGAATGGCTCAACTCTCCTGCCTGGGAGAAAGGAGCAGAAGGGCTTATTAACAAAACAAAAGATGGAGCTGAGAGCCAGAGTGAAATTCTACCTTTAAAAAAATCGTAAAAAGGAAGAATTACCAAAAAAAAATGAGGAGACAGGAGCAGAAAGAGACAGAGAACTCAGAGACACAGGGAAAGGGATAGAAGGCCAGAGGGGCTCCCTACCACACTAGCTTTGCTTGCTGGAGGCTGAATTATGAGTAGAAAATCTTCATTTCTCCTGTGCCTGAAATATCTAGTTCCCAGTATCCATGTGGATTCTTCTCAGAGAATGGCTCAACTCTCCTGCCTCGGAGAAAGGAGCAGAAGGGCTTATTAAAAAAACAAAAGATGGTGCTGAGAGCCAGAGAGAAATTCTACCTTTAAAAAAATCGTAAAAAGGAAAAATTACCAAAAATAAAATGAGTAGACAGAAGCAGAGAGAGAGTGAAACCTCAGAGACACAGGGACAGGGATAGAAGGCCAGAGGGGCTCCCTACCACACTAGCTTTGCTTGCTGGAGGCTGAATTATGAGTAGAAAATCTGCATTTCTCCTGTGCCTGAAATATCTAGGTCCCAGTATACATGTGGATTCTTCTCAGAGAATGGCTCAACTCTCCTGCCTGGGAGAAAGGAGCAGAAGGGCTTATTAACAAAACAAAAGATGGAGCTGAGAGCCAGAGAGAAATTCTACCTTTAAAAAAATCGTAAAAAGGAAGAATTACCAAAAAAAATGAGGAGACAGGAGCAGAGAGAGACAGAGACCTCAGAGACACAGGGACAGGGATAGAAGGCCAGAGGGGCTCCCTACCACACTAGCTTTGCTTGCTGGAGGCTGAATTATGAGTAGAAAATCTTCATTTCTCCTGTGCCTGAAATATCTAATTCCCAGTATCCATGTGGATTCTTCTCAGAGAATGGCTCAACTCTCCTGCCTGGATGAAAGGAGCAGAAGGGCTTATTAACAAAACAAAAGATGGAGCTGAGAGCCAGAGAGAAATTCTACCTTTAAAAAAATCGTAAAAAGGAAAAATTACCAAAAAAAATGAGGAGACAGGAGCAGAGAGAGACAGAGACCTCAGAGACACAGGGACAGGGATAGAAGGCCAGAGGGGCTCCCTACCACACTAGCTTTGCTTGCTGGAGGCTGAATTATGAGTAGAAAATTTTCATTTCTCCTGTGCCTGAAATATCTAGTTCCCAGTATCCATGTGGATTCTTCTCAGAGAATGGCTCAACTCTCCTGCCTGGGAGAAAGGAGCAGAAGGGCTTATTAACAAAACAAAAGATGAAGCTGAGAGCCAGAGTGAAATTCTACCTTTAAAAAAATCGTAAAAAGGAAGAATTACCAAAAAAAAATGAGGAGACAGGAGCAGAAAGAGACAGAGACCTCAGAGACACAGGGACAGGGATAGAAGGCCAGAGGGGCTCCCTACCACACTAGCTTTGCTTGCTGGAGGCTGAATTATGAGTAGAAAATCTTCATTTCTCCTGTGCCTGAAATATCTAGTTCCCAGTATATATGTGGATTCTTCTCAGAGAATGGCTCAACTCTCTTGCCTGGGAGAAAGGAGCAGAAGGGCTTATTAACAAAACAAAAGATGGAGCTGAGAGCCAGAGAGAAATTCTACCTTTAAAAAAATCGTAAAAAGAAAGAATTACCGAAAAAAATGAGGAGACAGGAGCAGAGAGAGACAGAGAACTCAGAGACACAGGGACAGTGATAGAAGGCCAGAGGGGCTCCCTACCACACTAGCTTTGCTTGCTGGAGGCTGAATTATGAGTAGAAAATCTTCATTTCTCCTGTGCCTGAAATATCTAGTTCCCAGTATCCATGTGGATCCTTCTCAGAGAATTGCTCAACTCTCCTGCCTGGCAGAAAGGAGCAGAAGGGCTTATTAACAAAACAAAAGATGGAGCTGAGAGCCAGAGAGAAATTCTACCTTTAAAAAAATCGTAAAATGGAAGAATTACCAAAAAAAATTGAGGAGACAGGAGCAGAGAGAGACGGAGACCTCAGAGACACAGGGACAGGGATAGAAGGCCAGAGGGGCTCCCTACCACACTAGCTTTGCTTGCTGGAGGCTGAATTATGAGTAGAAAATCTTCATTTCTCCTGTGCCTGAAATATCTAGTTCCCTGTATCCATGTGGATTCTTCTCAGAGAATGGCTCAACTCTCCTGCCTGGGAAAAAGGAGCAGAAGGGCTTATTAACAAAACAAAAGATGGAGCTGAGAGCCAGAGAGAAATTCTACCTTTAAAAAATCGTAAAAAGGAAGAATTACCAAAAAAAAATGAGGAGACAGGAGCAGAGAGAGACAGAGACCTCACAGACACAGGGACAGGGATAGAAGGCCAGAGGGGCTCCCTACCACACTAGCTTTGCTTGCTGGAGGCTGAATTATGAGTAGAAAATCTTCATTTCTCCTGTGCCTGAAATATCTAGTTCCCAGTATCCATGTGGATTCTTCTCAGAGAATGGCTCAACTCTCCGGCCTGGGAGAAAGGAGCAGAAGGGCTTATTAACAAAACAAAAGATGGAGCTGAGAGCCAGAGTGAAATTCTACCTTTAAAAAAATCGTAAAAAGGAAGAATTACCAAAAAAAAATGAGGAGACAGGAGCAGAAAGAGACAGAGAACTCAGAGACACAGGGAAAGGGATAGAAGGCCAGAGGGGCTCCCTACCACACTAGCTTTGCTTGCTGGAGGCTGAATTATGAGTAGAAAATCTTCATTTCTCCTGTGCCTGAAATATCTAGTTCCCAGTATCCATGTGGATTCTTCTCAGAGAATGGCTCAACTCTCCTGCCTCGGAGAAAGGAGCAGAAGGGCTTATTAAAAAAACAAAAGATGGAGCTGAGAGCCAGAGAGAAATTCTACCTTTAAAAAAATCGTAAAAAGGAAAAATTACCAAAAAAAATGAGGAGACAGGAGCAGAGAGAGACAGAGACCTCAGAGACACAGGGACAGGGATAGAAGGCCAGAGGGGCTCCCTACCACACTAGCTTTGCTTGCTGGAGGCTGAATTATGAGTAGAAAATCTTCATTTCTCCTGTGCCTGAAATATCTAGTTCCCAGTATCCATGTGGATTCTTCTCAGAGAATGGCTCAACTCTCCTGCCTGGGAGAAAGGAGCAGAAGGGCTTATTAACAAAACAAAAGATGGTGCTGAGAGCCAGAGAGAAATTCTACCTTTAAAAAAATCGTAAAAAGGAAAAATTTCCAAAAAAAATGAGCAGACAGGAGCAGAGAGAGACAGAGAACTCAGAGACACCGGGACAGGGATAGAAGGCCAGAGGGGCTCCCTACGACACTAGCTTTGCTTGCGGGAGGCTGAATTTTGAGTAGAAAATCTTCATTTCTCCTGTGCCTGAAATATCTAGTTCCCAGTATCCATGTTGATTCTTCTCAGATAATGGCTCAACTCTCCTGCATGAAGAAAGAAGCAGAAGGGCTTATTAACAAAACAAAAGATGGAGCTGAGAGCCAGAGAGAAATTCTACCTTTAAAGAAATTGTAAAAAGGTAAAATTTCCAAAAAAAATGAGCAGACAGGAGCAGAGAGAGACAGAGACCTCAGAGGACACAGGGACAGGGATAGAAGGACAGAGGGGCTCCCAACCACACTAGCTTTGCTTGCTGGAGGCTGAATTATGAGTAGAAAATCTTCATTTCTCCTGTGCCTGAAATATCTAGTTCCCAGTATCCATGTGGATTCTTCTCAGAGAATTGCTCAACTCTCCTGCCTGGCAGAAAGGAGCAGAAGGGCTTATTAACAAAACAAAAGATGGAGCTGAGAGCCAGAGAGAAACTCTACCTTTAAAAAAATCGTAAAAAGTAAGAATTACCAAAAAAAATGAGGAGACAGGAGGAGAGAGAGACAGAGACCTCAGAGACACAGGGACAGGGAGAGAAGTCCAGAGCGGCACCCTACCACACTAGCTTTGCTTGCTGGAGGCTGAATTATGAGTAGAAAATCTTCATTTCTCCTGTGCCTGAAATGTCTAGTTCCCAGTATCTATGTGGATTCTTCTCAGAGAATGGCTCAACTCTCCTGCCTGGAGAAAGGAGCAAAAGGGCTTATTAACAAAACAAAAGATGGAGCTGAGAGCCAGAGAGAAATTCTACCTTTAAAAAATCGTAAAAAGGAAGAATTACCAAAAAAAAATGAGGAGACAGGAGCAGAGAGAGACAGAGACCTCACAGACACAGGGACAGGGATAGAAGGCCAGAGGGGCTCCCTACCACACTAGCTTTGCTTGCTGGAGGCTGAATTATGAGTAGAAAATCTTCATTTCTCCTGTGCCTGAAATGTCTAGTTCCCAGTATCCATGTGGATTCTTCTCAGAGAATGGCTCAACTCTCCTGCCTGGGAGAAAGGAGCAAAAGGGCTTATTAACAAAACAAATGATGGAGCTGAGAGCCAGAGAGAAATTCTACCTTTAAAAAAATCGTAAAAAGGAAGAATTACCAAAAAAAAATGAGGAGACAGGAGCAGAGAGAGACAGAGACCTCACAGACACAGGGACAGGGATAGAAGGCCAGAGGGGCTCCCTACCACACTAGCTTTGCTTGCTGGAGGCTGAATTATGAGTAGAAAATCTTCATTTCTCCTGTGCCTGAAATATCTAGTTCCCAGTATCCATGTGGATTCTTCTCAGAGAATGGCTCAACTCTCCTGCCTGGGAGAAAGGAGCAGAAGGGCTTATTAACAAAACAAAAGATGGAGCTGAGAGCCAGAGTGAAATTCTACCTTTAAAAAAATCGTAAAAAGGAAGAATTACCAAAAAAAAATGAGGAGACAGGAGCAGAAAGAGACAGAGAACTCAGAGACACAGGGAAAGGGATAGAAGGCCAGAGGGGCTCCTACCACACTAGCTTTGCTTGCTGGAGGCTGAATTATGAGTAGAAAATCTTCATTTCTCCTGTGCCTGAAATATCTAGTTCCCAGTATCCCATGTGGATTCTTCTCAGAGAATGGCTCAACTCTCCTGCCTCGGAGAAAGGAGCAGAAGGGCTTATTAAAAAAACAAAAGATGGTGCTGAGAGCCAGAGAGAAATTCTACCTTTAAAAAAATCGTAAAAAGGAAAAAATTACCAAAAATAAAATGAGTAGACAGAAGCAGAGAGAGAGTGAAACCTCAGAGACACAGGGACAGGGAGTAGAAGGCCAGAGGGGCTCCCTACCACACTAGCTTTGCTTGCTGGAGGCTGAATTATGAGTAGAAAATCTGCATTTCTCCTGTGCCTGAAATATCTAGGTCCCAGTATACATGTGGATTCTTCTCAGAGAATGGCTCAACTCTCCTGCCTGGGAGAAAGGAGCAGAAGGGCTTATTAACAAAACAAAAGATGGAGCTGAGAGCCAGAGAGAAATTCTACCTTTAAAAAAATCGTAAAAAGGAAGAATTACCAAAAAAAATGAGGAGACAGGAGCAGAGAGAGACAGAGACCTCAGAGACACAGGGACAGGGATAGAAGGCCAGAGGGGCTCCCTACCACACTAGCTTTGCTTGCTGGAGGCTGAATTATGAGTAGAAAATCTTCATTTCTCCTGTGCCTGAAATATCTAATTCCCAGTATCCATGTGGATTCTTCTCAGAGAATGGCTCAACTCTCCTGCCTGGGTGAAAGGAGCAGAAGGGCTTATTAACAAAACAAAAGATGGAGCTGAGAGCCAGAGAGAAATTCTACCTTTAAAAAAATCGTAAAAAGGAAAAATTACCAAAAAAAATGAGGAGACAGGAGCAGAGAGAGACAGAGACCTCAGAGACACAGGGACAGGGATAGAAGGCCAGAGGGGCTCCCTACCACACTAGCTTTGCTTGCTGGAGGCTGAATTATGAGTAGAAAATCTTCATTTCTCCTGTGCCTGAAATATCTAGTTCCCAGTATCCATGTGGATTCTTCTCAGAGAATGGCTCAACTCTCCTGCCTGGGAGAAAGGAGCAGAAGGGCTTATTAACAAAACAAAAGATGAAGCTGAGAGCCAGAGTGAAATTCTACCTTTAAAAAAATCGTAAAAAGGAAGAATTACCAAAAAAAAAATGAGGAGACAGGAGCAGAAAGAGACAGAGACCTCAGAGACACAGGGACAGGGATAGAAGGCCAGAGGGGCTCCCTACCACACTAGCTTTGCTTGCTGGAGGCTGAATTATGAGTAGAAAATCTTCATTTCTCCTGTGCCTGAAATATCTATTTCCCAGTATATATGTGGATTCTTCTCAGAGAATGGCTCAACTCTCTTGCCTGGGAGAAAGGAGCAGAAGGGCTTATTAACAAAACAAAAGATGGAGCTGAGAGCCAGAGAGAAATTCTACCTTTAAAAAAATCGTAAAAAGGAAGAATTACCGAAAAAAATGAGGAGACAGGAGCAGAGAGAGACAGAGAACTCAGAGACACAGGGACAGTGATAGAAGGCCAGAGGGGCTCCCTACCACACTAGCTTTGCTTGCTGGAGGCTGAATTATGAGTAGAAAATCTTCATTTCTCCTGTGCCTGAAATATCTAGTTCCCAGTATCCATGTGGATCCTTCTCAGAGAATTGCTCAACTCTCCTGCCTGGCAGAAAGGAGCAGAAGGGCTTATTAACAAAACAAAAGATGGAGCTGAGAGCCAGAGAGAAATTCTACCTTTAAAAAAATCGTAAAATGGAAGAATTACCAAAAAAAATTGAGGAGACAGGAGCAGAGAGAGACGGAGACCTCAGAGACACAGGGACAGGGATAGAAGGCCAGAGGGGCTCCCTACCACACTAGCTTTGCTTGCTGGAGGCTGAATTATGAGTAGAAAATCTTCATTTCTCCTGTGCCTGAAATATCTAGTTCCCTGTATCCATGTGGATTCTTCTCAGAGAATGGCTCAACTCTCCTGCCTGGGAAAAAGGAGCAGAAGGGCTTATTAACAAAACAAAAGATGGAGCTGAGAGCCAGAGAGAAATTCTACCTTTAAAAAATCGTAAAAAGGAAGAATTACCAAAAAAAAATGAGGAGACAGGAGCAGAGAGAGAGACAGAGACCTCACAGACACAGGGACAGGGATAGAAGGCCAGAGGGGCTCCCTACCACACTAGCTTTGCTTGCTGGAGGCTGAATTATGAGTAGAAAATCTTCATTTCTCCTGTGCCTGAAATATCTAGTTCCCAGTATCCATGTGGATTCTTCTCAGAGAATGGCTCAACTCTCCTGCCTGGGAGAAAGGAGCAGAAGGGCTTATTAACAAAACAAAAGATGGAGCTGAGAGCCAGAGTGAAATTCTACCTTTAAAAAAATCGTAAAAAGGAAGAATTACCAAAAAAAAATGAGGAGACAGGAGCAGAAAGAGACAGAGAACTCAGAGACACAGGGAAAGGGATAGAAGGCCAGAGGGGCTCCCTACCACACTAGCTTTGCTTGCTGGAGGCTGAATTATGAGTAGAAAATCTTCATTTCTCCTGTGCCTGAAATATCTAGTTCCCAGTATCCATGTGGATTCTTCTCAGAGAATGGCTCAACTCTCCTGCCTCGGAGAAAGGAGCAGAAGGGCTTATTAAAAAAACAAAAGATGGAGCTGAGAGCCAGAGAGAAATTCTACCTTAAAAAAATCGTAAAAAGGAAAAATTACCAAAAATAAAATGAGTAGACAGAAGCAGAGAGAGAGTGAAACCTCAGAGACACAGGGACAGGGATAGAAGGCCAGAGGGGCTCCCTACCACACTAGCTTTGCTTGCTGGAGGCTGAATTATGAGTAGAAAAATCTGCATTTCTCCTGTGCCTGAGATATCTAGGTCCCAGTATCCATGTGGATTCTTCTCAGAGAATGGCTCAACTCTCCTGCCTGGGAGAAAGGAGCAGAAGGGCTTATTAACAAAACAAAAGATGGAGCTGAGAGCCAGAGAGAAATTCTACCTTTAAAAAAATCGTAAAAAGGAAGAATTACCAAAAAAAAATGAGGAGACAGGAGCAGAGAGAGACAGAGACCTCAGAGACACAGGGACAGGGATAGAAGGCCAGAGGGGCTCCCTACCACACTAGCTTTGCTTGCTGGAGGCTGAATTATGAGTAGAAAATCTTCATTTCTCCTGTGCCTGAAATATCTAATTCCCAGTATCCATGTGGATTCTTCTCAGAGAATGGCTCATCTCTCCTGCCTGGGTGAAAGGAGCAGAAGGGCTTATTAACAAAACAAAAGATGGAGCTGAGAGCCAGAGAGAAATTCTACCTTTAAAATAATCATAAAAAGGAAAAATTACCAAAAAAAATGAGGAGACAGGAGCAGAGAGAGACAGAGACCTCAGAGACACAGGGACAGGGATAGAAGGCCAGAGGGGCTCCCTACCACACTAGCTTTGCTTGCTGGAGGCTGAATTATGAGTAGAAAATCTTCATTTCTCCTGTGCCTGAAATATCTAGTTCTACAGTATACATGTGGATTCTTCTCAGATAATGGCTCAACTCTTCCTGCCTGGGAGAAAGGAGCAGAAGGGCTTATTAACAAAACAAAAGATGGAGCTGAGAGCCAGAGAGAAATTCTACCTTTAAAAAAATCGTAAAAAGGAAGAATTACCGAAAAAAATGGGGAGACAGGAGCAGAGAGAGACAGAGAACTCAGAGACACAGGGACAGTGATAGAAGGCCAGAGGGGCTCCCTACCACACTAGATTTGCTTGCTGGAGGCTGAATTATGAGTAGAAAATCTTCATTTCTCCTGTGCCTGAAATATCTAGTTCCCAGTATCCATATGGATTCTTCTCAGAGAATTGCTCAACTCTCCTGCCTGGCAGAAAGGAGCAGAAGGGCTTATTAACAAAACAAAAGATGGAGCTGAGAGTCAGAGAGAAACTCTACCTTTAAAAAAATCGTAAAAGTAAGAATTACCAAAAAAAATGAGGAGACAGGAGGAGAGAGAGACAGAGACCTCAGAGACACAGGGACAGGGAGAGAAGGCCAGAGCGGCAACCTACCACACTAGCTTTGCTTGCTGGAGGCTGAATTATGATTAGAAAATCTTCATTTCTCCTGTGCCTGAAATGTCTAGTTCCCAGTATCCATGTGGATTCTTCTCAGAGAATGGCTCAACTCTCCTGCCTGGGAGAAAGGAGCAGAAGGGCTTATTAACAAAACAAAAGATGGAGCTGAGAGCCAGAGAGAAATTCTACCTTTAAAGAAATTGTAAAAAGGTAAAATTTCCAAAAAAAATGAGCAGACAGGAGCAGAGAGAGACAGAGACCTCAGAGGACACAGGGACAGGGATAGAAGGCCAGAGGGGCTCCCTAGCACACTAGCTTTGCTTGCTGGAGGCTGAATTATGAGTAGAAAATCTTCATTTCTCCTGTGCCTGAAATATCTAGTTCCCAGTATCCATGTGGATTCTTCTCAGAGAATGGCTCAACTCTCCTGCCTGGGAGAAAGGAGCAGAAGGGCTTATTAACAAAACAAAAGATGGAGCTGAGAGCCAGAGTGAAATTCTACCTTTAAAAAAATCGTAAAAAGGAAGAATTACCAAAAAAAATGAGGAGACAGGAGCAGAAAGAGACAGAGACCTCAGAGACACAGGGACAGGGATAGAAGGCCAGAGGGGCTCCCTAGCACACTAGCTTTGCTTGCTGGAGGCTGAATTATGAGTAGAAAATCTAC